>JAECWL010000085.1:12500-272368 GCA_018150545.1 Drosophila ercepeae | reverse complement strand
CACCACCATACACCACCATACACCACACACCACCATACACCACCATACCACCATACCACTACACCACCATACACCACCATACACCACCATACACCACTACACCACCATACACCACCATACACCACCACCATACACCACCATACACCACCATACACCACCATACACCACCATACACCACCTTACCACCATACCATACACCACCATACACCACCATACACCACCATACACCACCATACACCACCATACACCACCATACACCACCATACACCACCATACACCACCATACACCACCATACACCACCATACACCAATACACACACTACCATACATATACACCACTATACACTACCATACACTACCATACACCACCATACACCACCATACACCACCATACACCACCATACACCACCATACACCACCATACACCACCATACACCACCATACACCACCATACACCACACCACCATACACCACCATACACCACCATACACCACCATACACCACCATACACCACCATACACCACCATACACCACCATACACCACCATACACCACCATACACCACCATACACCACCATACACCACCATACACCACCATACACCACCATACACCACCATACACCACCATACACCACCATACACCACCATACACCACCATACCACCATACACCACCATACACCACCATACACCACCATACACCACCATACACCACCATACACCACCATACACCACCATACACCACCATACACCACTATACACCACTATACACCACCATACTATACACCACCATACACTACCATACACCACCATACACCACTATACACCACCATACACCACCATACACCACCATACACCACCATACACTACCATACACTCATACATACACTCACTATACACACCATACACCACTATACACCACCATACACTCACCATACACCACCATACACCACCATACACCACCATACACCACCATACACCACCATACACCACTATACACCACCATACACCACCATACACACTATACACCACCATACACCACCATACACCACTATACACCACCATACACTACCACCATACACCACCATACACCACTATACACTACCATACACCACTATACACCACCATACACCACCATACACCACCATACACTATACACCACCATACACCACCATACACCACTATACACCATACACCACTATACACCACCATACACCACCATACACCACCATACACCACCATACACCACCATACACCACCATACACCACCATACACCACCATACACCACCATACACCACCATACACCACCATACACCACCATACACCACCATACACCACCATACACCACCATACACCACCATACACCACCATACACCACTATACACCACCATACACCACCATACACCACCATACACCACCATACACCACCATACACCACCATACACCACCATACACCACCATACACCACCATACACCACCATACACCACCATACACCACCATACACCACCATACACTACCATACACCACCATACACCACCATACACCACCATACACTACTATAACACCACCATACACTCACTATACACCACCATACACCACCATACACCACCATACACCACCATACACCACCATACACCACCAGACACCACCATACACCACCATACACCACCATACACCACCATACACCACCATACACCACCATACACCACTATACACCACTATACACCACTATACACCACCATATACACCACCATATACACCACCATACACTACCATACACCACCTACACCACCATACACTACCATACACCACCATACACCACCATACACCACCATACACCACCATACACCACCATACACCACCATACACCACCATACACCACCATACACCACCATACACCACCATACACCACCATACACCACCATACACCACCATACACCACCATACACCACCAAACACCACCATACACCACCATACACCACCGTTTACCACCATACACCACCATACACCACCATACACCACCATACACCACCATACACCACCATACACCACCATACACCACCAAACACCACCATACACCACCATACACTACCATACACCACCATACACCACCATACACCACCATACACCACCATACACCACCATACACCACCATACACCACCATACACCACCATACACCACTATACACCACCATACACCATACACCATACACCACCATACACCACCATACACCACCATACACCACCATACACCACCATACACCACCATACACCACCATACACCACCATACACTACCATACACCACCATACACCACCATACACCACCATACACCACCATACACCACCATACACCACCATACACCACCATACACCACCATACACTACCATACACCACCATACACCACCATACACCACCATACACCACTATACACCACCATACACCACCATACACCACCATACACCACCATACACCATACACCACCATACACCACCATACACCACCATACACCACCATACACCACCATACACCACCATACACCACCATACACCACCATACACCACCATACACCACCATACACCACCATACACCACCATACACCACCATACACCACCATACACCACCATACACCACCATACACCACCATACACCACCATACACCACTATACACCACCATACACCACCATACACCACCATACACCACCATACACCACCATACACCACCATACACCACCATACACCACCATACACCACCATACACCACCATACACCACCATACACCACCATACACCACCATACACCACCACACACCACCATACACCACCATACACCACCATACACCACCATACACCACCATACACCACCATACACCACCATACACCACCATACACCACCATACACCACCATACACCACCATACACCACCATACACCACCATACACCACC
The DNA here is from genome assembly GCA_018150545.1 of Drosophila ercepeae. Taxonomy (NCBI): domain Eukaryota; kingdom Metazoa; phylum Arthropoda; class Insecta; order Diptera; family Drosophilidae; genus Drosophila; species Drosophila ercepeae. Next base: position 269,425 of record JAECWL010000085.1, on the reverse strand, counting down.
ATACACCACCATACACCACCATACACCACCATACACCACCATACACCACCATACACCACCATACACCACCATACACCACCATACACCACCATACACCACCATACACCACCATACACCACCATACACCACCATACACCACCATACACCACCATACACCACCATACACCACCATACACCACCATACACCACCATACACCACCATACACCACCATACACCACCATACACCACCATACACCACCATACACCACCATACACCACTATACACCACCATACACCACCATACACCACCATACACCACCATACACCACCATACACCACCATACACCACCATACACCACCATACACTACCATACACCACCATACACCACCATACACCACTATACACCACCATACACCACCATACACCACCATACACCACCATACACCACCATACACCACCATACACCACCATACACCACCATACACCACCATACACCACCATACACCACCATACACCACCATACACCACCATACACCACCATACACCACCATACACCACCATACACCACCATACACCACCATACACCACCATACACCACCATACACTACCATACACCACCATACACATACACCACCATACACCACCATACACCACCATACACCACCATACACCACCATACACCACCATACACCACCATACACCACCATACACCACCATACACCACTATACACCACCATACACCACCATACACCACCATACACCACCATACACCACCATACACTACCATACACCACCATACACCACCATACACCACCATACACCACCATACACCACCATACACCACCATACACCACCATACACCACCATACACCACCATACACCACCATACACCACCATACACCACCATACACCACCATACACCACCATACACCACCATACACCACCATACACCACCATACACCACCATACACCACCATACACCACCATACACCACCATACACCACCATACACCACTATACACCACCATACACCACCATACACCACCATACACCACCATACACCACCATACACCACCATACACCACCATACACCACCATACACCACCATACACCACCATACACCACCATACACCACCATACACCACCATACACCACCATACACCACCATACACCACCATACACCACCATACACCACTATACACCACCATACACCACCATACACCACCATACACCACCATACACCACCATACACCACCATACACCACCATACACCACCATACACCACCATACACCACCATACACCACCATACACCACCATACACCACCATACACCACCATACACCACCATACACCACCATACACCACCATACACCACCATACACCACTATACACCACCATACACCACCATACACCACCATACACCACCATACACCACCATACACCACCATACACCACCATACACCACCATACACCACCATACACCACCATACACCACCATACACCACCATACACCACCATACACCACCATACACCATACACCACCATACACCACCATACACCACCATACACCACCATACACTACCATACACCACCATACACCACCATACACCACCATACACCACCATACACCACCATACACCACCATACACCACCATACACCACCATACACCACCATACACCACCATACACCACCATACACCACCATACACCACCATACACCACCATACACCACCATACACCACCATACACCACCATACACCACCATACACCACCATACACCACCATACACCACCATACACCACCATACACCACCATACACCACCATACACCACCATACACCACCATACACCACTATACACCACCATACACCACCATACACCACCATACACCACCATACACCACCATACACCACCATACACTACCATACACCACCATACACCACTATACACTACCATACACCACCATACACCACCATACACCACCATACACCACTATACACCACCATAACACCACCATACACCACCATACACCACCATACACCACCATACACCACCATACACCACCATACACCACCATACACCACCATACACCACCATACACCACCATACACCACCATACACCACCATACACCACCATACACCACCATACACCACCATACACCACCATACACCACTATACACCACCATACACCACTATACACCACCATACACCACCATACACCACCATACACCACCATACACCACCATACACCACCATACACCATACACCACCATACACCACCATACACCACCATACACCACCATACACCACCATACACCACCATACACCACCATACACCACCATACACCACCATACACCACTATACACCACCATACACCACCATACACCACCATACACCACCATACACCACCATACACCACCATACACCACCACCACCATACACCACCATACACCACCATACACCACCATACACCACCATACACCACCATACACCACCATACACCACCATACACTACCATACACCACCATACACCACTATACACCACCATACACCACTATACACCACCATACACCACACACACCATACACCACCATACACCACTATACACCACCATACACCACTATACACCACCATACACCACCATACACCACCATACACCACCATACACCACCATACACCACCATACACCACCATACACCACCATACACCACCATACACCACCATACACCACCATACACCACCATACACTACCATACACCACCATACACCACCATACACCACCATACACCACCATACACCACCATACACCACCATACACCACCATACACCACCATACACCACCATACACCACCATACACCACCATACACCACCATACACCACCATACACCACCATACACCACCATACACCACCATACACCACCATACACCACCATACACCACCATACACCACCATACACCACCATACACCACTATACACCACCATACACCACCATACACCACCATACACCACCATACACCACCATACACCACCATACACCACCATACACCACCATACACCACCATACACCACCATACACCACTATACACACCACCATACACCACTATACACCACCATACACCACCATACACCACCATACACCACCATACACCACCATACACCATACACCACCATACACCACCATACACCACCATACACCACCATACACCACCATACACCACCATACACCACCATACACCACCATACACCACCATACACCACCATACACCACCATACACCACCATACACCACCATACACCACCATACACCACCATACACCACCATACACCACCATACACCACCATACACCACCATACACCACCATACACCACCATACACCACTATACACCACCATACACCACCATACACCACTATACACTACCATACACTACCATACACCACCATACACCACCATACACCACTACACACCATACACTATACACTACTATACACCACCATACACCACTATACACCACCACCATATACACCACCATACACCACCATACACTACCATACACCACCATACACCACCATACACCACCATACACCACCATACACCACCATACACCACCATACACCACCATACACCACCATACACCACCATACACCACCATACACCACCATACACCACCATACACCACCATACACCACCATACACCACCATACACCACTATACACCACCATACACCACCATACACCACCATACACCACCATACACCACTATACACCACCATACACCACCATACACCACCATACACCACCATACACCACTATACACCACCATACACCACCATACACCACCATACACCACTATACACCACCATACACCACCATACACCACCATACACCACCATACACCACCATACACCACCATACACCACTATACACTAACACCATACACCACCATACACCACCATACACCACCATACACTACCACCACCATACCACCATACACCACACCACCATACACCACCATACACCACCATACACCACCATACACCACCATACACCACCATACACCACCATACACCACCATACACCACTATACACCACCATACACCACCATACACCACTATACACCACCATACACCACCATACACCACCATACACCACCATACACCACCATACACCACCATACACCACCATACACCACCATACACCACCATACACCACCATACACCACCATACACCACCATACACCACCATACACCACCATACACCACCATACACCACCATACACCACCATACACCACCATACACCACCATACACCACCATACACCACCATACACCACCATACACCATACACCACTATACACCACCATACACCACCATACACTACCATACACCACCATACACCACCATACACCACCATACACCACCATACACCACCATACACCACTATACACCACCATACACCACCATACACCACCATACACCACCATACACCACCATACACCACCATACACCACCATACACCACCATACACCACCATACACCACCATACACCACCATACACCACTATACACCACCATACACCACCATACACCACCATACACCACCATACACCACCATACACCACCATACACCACCATACACCACCATACACCACCATACACCACCATACACCACCATACACCACCATACACCACCATACACCACCATACACCACCATACACCACCATACACCACCATACACCACCATACACCACCATACACCACCATACACCACTACACCACCATACACCACTATACACTACCATACACTACTATACACCACCATACACCACCATACACCACCATACACTACTATACACCACCATACCATACACCACTATACACCACCATACACTACCATACACCACCATACACCACCATACACCACCATACACCACCATACACCACTATACACCACCATATACACTACCATACACCACCATACACTACCATACACCACCATACACTACCATACACTACCATACACCACCATACACCACCATACACCACCATACACCACCATACACCACCATACACCACCATACACCACCATACACCACCATACACCACCATACACCACCATACACCACCATACACCACCATACACCACCATACACCACCATACACCACCATACACCACCATACACCACCATACACCACCATACACCACCATACACCACTATACACCACCATACACCACCATACACCACCACCACACCACTATACACCACCATACACCACCATATACACCATACACACAACCACCATACACCACCATACACCACCATACACCACCATACACTACCATACACCACCATACACCACCATACACCACCATACACCACCATACACCACCATACACCACCATACACCACCATACACCACCATACACCACCATACACCACCATACACCACCATACACCACTATACACCACCATACACCACCATACACCACCATACACCACCATACACCACCATACACCACTATACACCACTATACACTACCATACACTAACCATACACCACCATACACCACCATACACCACCATACACCACCATACACCACCATACACCACCATACACCACCATACACCACCATACACCACTATACACCACCATACACCACCATACACCACCATACACCACCATACACCACCATACACCACCATACACCACCATACACCACCATACACCACCATACACCACCATACACCACCATACACCACCATACACCACCATACACCACCATACACCACCATACACCACCACACAACACCATACACCACCATACACCACCATACACCACCATACACCACCATACACCACCATACACCACCATACACCACCATACACCACCATACACCACCATACACCACCATACACCACCATACACCACCATACACTACCATACACCACCATACACTACCATACACCACCATACACCACCATACACTACCATACACCACCATACACCACTATACACCACCATACACCACCATACACCACCATACACCACCATACACCACCATACACCACCATACACCACCATACACCACTATACACTACCATACACTACCATACACCACCATACACCACCATACACCACCATACACCACCATACACCACCATACACCACCATACACTACCATACACCACCATACACCACCATACACCACCATACACCACCATACACCACCATACACCACCATACACCACTATACACCACTATACACCACCATACACCACCATACACCACCATACACCACCATACACCACCATACACCACTATACACCACCATACACCACCATACACCACCATACACTACCATACACCACCATACACCACCATACACCACCATACACCACCATACACCACCATACACCACCATACACCACCATACACCACCATACACCACCATACACCACCATACACCACCATACACTACCATACACCACCATACACCACCATACACCACCATACACCACCATACACCACCATACACCACCATACACTACCATACACCACCATACACTACCATACACCACCATACACCACCATACACCACCATACACCACTATACACCACCATACACCACCATACACCACCATACACCACCATACACTACCATACACTACCATACACCACCATACACCACCATACACCACCATACACCACCATACACCACCATACACCACCATACACCACCATACACCACCATACACCACCATACACCACCATACACCACCATACACCACCATACACCACCATACACCACCATACACCACCATACACCACCATACACCACCATACACCACCATACACCACCATACACCACCATACACCACCATACACCATACACCACTATACACCACCATACACCACCATACACCACCATACACCACTATACACCACCATACACCACTATACACCACTATACACCACCATACACTACCATACACCACCATACACCACCATACACCACCATACACCACCATACACCACCATACACCACCATACACTACCATACACCACCATACACCACCATACACCACCATACACCACCATACACCATACACCACTATACACCACCATACACCACCATACACCACTATACACCACTATACACCATATACACCACTATACACCACCATACACCACCATACACCACCATACACCACCATACACCACCATACACCACCATACACCACCATACACCACCATACACCACCATACACCACCATACACACATATACCACTACACCACCATACACCACCATACACCACCATACACCACTATACACCACCATACACCACCATACACCACCATACACCACCATACACTACCATACACCACCATACACCACCATACACCACCATACACCATACACCACCATACACCACCATACACCACCATACACCACCATACACCACCATACACCACCATACACCACCATACACCACCATACACCACCATACACCACCATACACCACCATACACCACCATACACCACCATACACCACCATACACCACCATACACCACCATACACCACCATACACCACAATACACCACCATACACCACCATACACCACCATACACCACCATACACCACCATACACCACCATACACCACCATACACCACCATACACCACCATACACCACCATACACCATACACCACCATACACCACCATACACCACCATACACCACCATACACCACCATACACCACCATACACCACCATACACTACCATACACCACCATACACCACCATACACCACCATACACCACCATACACCACCATACACCACTATACACCACCATACACCACCATACACCACCATACACCACCATACACCACCATACACCACCATACACCACCATACACCACCATACACCACCATACACCACCATACACCACCATACACCACCATACACCACCATACACCACCATACACCACCATACACCACCATACACCACCATACACCACCATACACCACCATACACCACCATACACCACCATACACCACCATACACCACCATACACCACTATACACCACCATACACCACCATACACCACCATACACCACCATACACCACCATACACCACCATACACCACCATACACCACCATACACCACCATACACCACCATACACTACCATACACTACCATACACCACCATACACCACCATACACCACCATACACCACCATACACCACCATACACCACTATACACCACCATACACCACCATACACCACCATACACCACCATACACCACCATACACCACCATACACCACCATACACCACCATACACCAATATACACCACCATACACCACCATACACCACCATACACCACCATACACCACCATACACCACCATACACCACCATACACCACCACCACCATACACCACCATACACCACCATACACCACCATACACCACCATACACCACCATACACCACCATACACCACCATACACCACCATACACCACCATACACCACCATACACCACCATACACCACCATACACCACCATACACCACCATACACCACCATACACCACCATACACCACCATACACCACCATACACCACCATACACCACCATACACCACTATACACCACTATACACCACCCAATACACACCACCATACACCACCATACACCACCATACACCACCATACACCACCATACACCACCATACACCAACATACACCACCATACACCACCATACACCACCATACACCACCATACACCACCATACACCACCATACACCACCATACACCACCATACACTACCATACACCACCATACACCACCATACACCACCATACACTACCATACACCACCATACACCACCATACACCACCATACACTACCATACACTACCATACACCACCATACACCACCATATACACTATACACTACATACACCACTATACACCACTACACATACACCACCATACACCACTATACACTACCATATACCACCATACACCACCATACACCACCATACACCACCATACACCACCATACACTACCATACACCACCATACACCACCATACACCACCATACACCACTATACACCACCATACACCACCATACACCACCATACACCATATACACCACCATACACCACCATATACCACCATACACCACCATACACTACCATACACCACTATACACCACCATACACCACTATACACCACCATACACCACCATACACCACCATACACCACCATACACCACCATACACCACCATACACCACCATACACCACCATACACCACCATACACCACCATACACCACCATACACCACCATACACCACCATACACCACTATACACCACCATACACCACCATACACCACCATACACTACTATACACCACCATACACCACCATACACCACCATACACCACCATACACCACCATACACCACCATACACCACCATACACCACCATACACCACTATACACTACCATACACCACCATACACCACCATACACCACCATACACCACCATACACCACCATACACCACTATACACCACCATACACCACCATACACCACCATACACCACCATACACCACCATACACCACCACTACCATACACCACCATACACCACCATACACTACCATACACCACCATACACCACCATACACCACCATACACCACCATACACCACCATACACCACCATACACCACCATACACCACCATACACCACCATACACCACCATACACCACCATACACCACCATACACTACCATACACCACCATACACCACCATACACCACCATACCCACCATACACCACCATACACCACCATACACCACCATACACCACCATACACCACCATACACCACCATACACCACCATACACCACCATACACCACCATACACCACCATACACTACTATACACCACCATAACCACCATACACCACCATACACCACCATACACCACCATACACCACCATACACCACCATACACCACCATACACCACCATACACCACCATACACCACCATACACCACCATACACCACCATACACCACCATACACCACCATATACCACCATACACCACCATACACCACCATACACCACCATACACCACCATACACCACCATACACCACCATACACCACCATACACCACCATACACCACCATACACCACCATACACCACCATACACCACCATACATTACCATACACCACCATACACCACTATACACCACCATACACCACCATACACCACCATACACCACCATACACCACCATACACCACCATACACCACCATACACTACCATACACCACCATACACCACCATACACTACTATACACCACCATACACCACCATACACCACCATACACCACCATACACCACCATACACTACCATACACCACCATACACCACCATACACCACCATACACCACCATACACCACCATACACCACCATACACCACCATACACCACCATACACCACCATACACCACCATACACCACCATACACCACCATACACCACCATACACCACCATACACCACCATACACCACCATACACCACCATACACCACCATACACCACCATACACCACCATACACCACCATATACCACCATACACCACCATACACCACCATACACCACCATACACCACCATACACCACCATACACCACCATACACCACCATACACCACCATACACCACCATACACCACCATACACCACCATACACCACCATACACCACCATACACCACCATACACCACCATACACCACCATACACCACCATACACCACCATACACCACCATACACCACCATACACCACCATACACCACCATACACCACCATACACCACTATACACCACCACACCACCATACACCACCATACACCACCATACACCACCATACACCATACACCATACACCACTATACACCACTATACACCACCATACACCACTATACACCACCATACACTACCATACACCACCATACACCACCATACACCACTATACACCACCATACACCACCATACACCACCATACACCACCATACACCACCATACACCACCATACACCACCATACACCACCATACACCACCATACACCACCATACACCACCATACACCACCATACACCACCATACACCACCATACACCACCATACACCACCACTATACACCACCATACACTACCATACACCACTATACACCACCATACACCACCATACACCACCATACACCACCATACACCACCATACACCACCATACACCACCATACACTACCATACACCACCATACACTACTACCACCATATACACTATACACCACATACACCACCATACACCACCATACACCACTATACACCACCATATACCACCATACACTACCACCACCATACACCACTATACACTACCATACACCACCATACACTACTATACACCACCATACACCACCATACACCACCATACACCACCATACACTACCACCACTACACCACCATACACTACCATACACCACTATACACCACCATACACCACCATACACCACCATACACTACCATACACCATACACACCATACACTACCATACACCACCATACACCACTATACACCACCATACACCACCATACACCACCATACACCACCATACACCACCATACACCACCATACACCACCATACACCACCATACACCACCATACACCACCATACACCACCATACACCACCATACACCACCATACACCACCATACACCACCATACACCACCATACACCACCATACACCACCACCACCATACACCACCATACACCACCATACACCACCATACACCACTATACACCACCATACACTACCATACACCACCATACACCACCATACACCACCATACACCACCATACACCACCATACACCACCATACACCACCATACACCACCATACACCACCATACACCACCATACACCACCATACACCACCATACACTACCATACACCACCATACACCACCATACACTACCATACACCACCATACACCACCATACACCACCATACACCACCATACACCACCATACACCACCATACACCACCATACACCACCATACACTACCATACACCACCATACACCACCATACACCACCATACACCACCATACACCACCATATACACACCACCATACACCACCATACACTACCATACACCACCATACACCACCATACACTACCATACACCACCATACACCACCATACACCACCATACACCACCATACACCACCATACACCACCATACACCACTATACACCACCATACACCACCATACACCACCATACACCACCATACACCACCATACACCACCATACACCACCATATACCACCATACACCACCATACACCACCATACACACCACACCACACCACCATACACCACCATACACTACACAACCATACACCACCATACACCACCATACACCACCATACACCACCATACACCACCATACACCACCATACACCACCATACACCACCATACACCACCATACACCACCATACACCACCATACACCACCATACACCACCATACACCACCATACACCACCATACACCACCATACACCACCATACACCACCATACACCACCATACACCACCATACACCACCATACACCACCATACACCACCATACACCACCATACACCACCATACACCACCATACACCACCATACACCACCATACACCACCATACACCACCATACACCACCATACACCACCATACACCACCATACACCACCATACATTACCATACACCTCCATACATTACTATACACCACCATTACCACCATACACCACCATACACCACCATACACCACCATACACCACCATACACCACCATACACCACCATACACCACCATACACTACCATACACCACCATACACCACCATACACCACCATACACCACCATACACCACCATACACCACCATACACCACCATACACCACCATACACCACCATACACCACCATACACCACTATACACCACCATACACTACCATACACCACCATACACCACCACCATACACCACTATACACCACCATACACTACCATACACCACCATACACCACCATACACCACCATACACCACCATACACCACCATACACCACCATACACCACCATACACCACCATACACCACCATACACCACCATACACCACCATACACCACCATACACCACCATACACCACCATACACCACCATACACCACCATACACCACCATACACCACCATACACCACCATACACCACCATACACCACCATACACCACCATACACCACCATACACCACCATACACCACCATACACCACCATACACCACCATACACCACCATACACCACCATACACCACCATACACCACTATACACCACTACATACACCACTATACACCACCATACACCACCATACACCACCATACACCACCATACACCACCATACACCACCATACACCACCATACACCACCATACACCACCATACACCACCATACACCACCACCACCATACACCACCATACACCACCATACACCACCATACACCACCATACACCACCATACACCATACACCACCATACACCACCATACACCACCATACACCACCATACACCACCATACACCACCATACACCACCATACACCACCATACACCACCATACACCACCATACACCACCATACACCACCATACACCACCATACACCACCATACACCACCACCATACACCACCATACACCACCATACACCACCATACACCACCATACACCACCATACACCACCATACACCACCATACACCACCATACACTACCATACACCACCATACACTACCATACACCACCATACACCACCATACACCACCATACACTACCATACACCACCATACACCACCATACACCACCATACACCACCATACACCACCATACACCACCATACACCACCATACACCACCATACACCACCATACACCACCATACACTACCATACACCACTATACACCACCATACACCACCATACACCACCATACACCACCATACACCACCATACACCACCATACACCACCATACACCACCATACACCACCATACACCACCATACACCACCATACACCACCATACACCACCATACACCACCATACACCACCATACACCACCATACACCACCATACACCACCATACACCACCATACACCACCATACACCACCATACACCACCATACACTACCATACACCACCATACACCACCATACACCACCATACACCACCATACACCACCACACACCACTATACACCACCATACACCACCATACACCACCATACACCACCATACACTACCATACACCACCATACACCACCATACACCACCATACACCACCATACACCACCATACACCACCATACACCACCATACACCACCATACACTACCATACACCACCATACACCACCATACACCACCATACACCACCATACACCACCATACACCACCATACACCACCATACACCACCATACACCACCATACACCACCATACACCACCATACACCACCATACACCACCATACACCACCATACACTACCATACACCACCATACACCACCATACACCACCATACACCACCATACACCACCATACACCACTATACACCACCATACACCACCATACACCACCATACACCACCATACACCACCATACACCACCATACACCACCATACACCACCATACACCACCATACACCACTATACACCACCATACACCACCATACACCACCATACACCACCATACACCACCATACACCACCATACACCACCATACACCACCATACACCACCATACACCACCATACACCACCATACACCACCATACACCACCATACACCACCATACACCACCATACACCACCATACACCACCATACACCACCATACACCACCATACACCACCATATACCACCATACACCACCATACACCACCATACACCACCATACACCACCATACACCACCATACACCACCATACACCACCATACACCACCATACACCACCATACACCACCATACACCACCATACACCACCATACACCACCATACACCACCATACACCACCATACACCACCATACACCACCATACACCACCATACACCACCATACACCACCATACACCACCATACACCACCATACACCACCATACACCACCATACACCACCATACACCACCATACACCACCATACACTACCATACACCACCATACACCACCATACACCACCATACACCACCATACACCACCATACACCACCATACACCACCATACACCACCATACACCACCATACACCACCATACACCACCATACACCACCATACACCACCATACACCACCATACACCACCATACACCACCATACACCACCATACACCACCATACACCACCATACACCACCATACACCACCATACACCACCATACACCACCATACACCACCATACACCACCATACACCACCATACACCACCATACACCACCATACACCACCATACACCACCATACACCACCATACACCACCATACACCACCATACACCACCATACACCACCATACACCACCATACACCACCATACACCACCATACACCACCATACACCACCATACACCACCATACACCACCATACACCACCATACACCTCCATACACCACCATACACCACCATACACCACTATACACCACCATACACCACTATACCACCATACACCACCATACACCACCATACATTACCATACACCACCATACATTACCATACACCACCATACCACCACCACCATACACCACCATACACCACCATACACCACCATACACCACCATACACCACCATACACCACCATACACCACCATACACCACCATACACCCATACACCACCATACACCACCATACACCACCATACACCACCATACACCACCATACACCACCATACACCACCATACACCACCATACACCACCATACACCACCATACACCACCATACACCACCATACACCACCATACACCACCATACACCACCATACACCACCATACACCACCATACACCACCATACACCACCATACACTATACACCACCATACACTACCATACACCACTACACCACCATACACCATACACCACCATACACCACCATACACCACCATACACCACCATACACCACTATACACCACCATACACCACCATACACCACCATACACTACCATACACCACACCACATACACCACCATACACCACCATACACCACCATACACCACCATACACCACCATACACCACCATACACCACCATACACCACCATACACCACCATACACCACCATACACCACCATACACCACCATACACCACCATACACCACCATACACCACCACTACACACCACCATACACCACCATACACCACCATACACCACCATACACCACCATACACCACCATACACCACCATACACCACCATACACCACCATACACCACCATACACCACCATACACCACCATACACACCATACACCACCATACACCACCATACACCACCATACACCACCATACACTACCATACACCACCATACACCACCATACACCACCATACACCACCATACACCACCATACACCACCATACACCACCATACACTACCATACACCACCATACACCACCATACACCACCATACACCACCATACACCACCATACACCACCATACACTACCATACACCACCATACACTACCATACACCACCATACACCACCATACACCACCATACACCACCATACACCACCATACACCACTATACACTACCATACACCACCATACACCACCATACACCACCATACACCACCATACACCACCATACACCACCATACACCACCATACACCACCATACACCACCACACTACACCACCATACACCACCATACACCACCATACACCACCATACACCACCATACACCACCATACACCACCATACACTACCATACACCACCCACCATACACCACACCACCATACACTACCATACACCACCATACACCACCATACACCACCATACACCACCATACACCACCATACACCACCATACACCACCATACACCATACCATACACCACCATACACCACCATACACCACCATACACCACCATACACCACCATACACCACCATACACCACCATACACCACCACTATACACCACCATACACCACCATACACCACCATACACCACCATACACCACCATACACCACCATACACCACCATACACCACCATACACTACCATACACCACCATACACCACCATACACCACCATACACCACCATACACCACCATACACCACCATACACCACCATACACCACCATACACCACCATACACCACCAT
Organism: Drosophila ercepeae; assembly: GCA_018150545.1. Classification (NCBI taxonomy): domain Eukaryota; kingdom Metazoa; phylum Arthropoda; class Insecta; order Diptera; family Drosophilidae; genus Drosophila; species Drosophila ercepeae. The sequence continues at coordinate 252,027 of JAECWL010000085.1, read as the reverse complement.
ACACCACCATACACCACCATACACCACCATACACCACCATACACCACCATACACCACCATACACCACCATACACCACCATACACCACCATACACCACCATACACCACTATACACCACCATACACCACCATACACCACCATACACCACCATACACCACCATACACCACCATACACCACCATACACCACCATACACCACCATACACCACTATACACCATACACCACCATACACCACCATACACCACCATACACCACCATACACCATACACCACCATACACCACCATACACCACCATACACCACCATACACCACCATACACCACCATACACCACCATACACCACCATACACCACCATACACCACCATACACCACCATACACCACCATACACCACCATACACCACCATACACCACCATACACCACCATACACCACCATACACACCATACACCACCATACACCACCATACACCACCATACACCACCATACACCACCATACACCACCATACACCACCATACACCACCATACACCACCATACACCACCATACACCACCATACACCACCATACACCACCATACACCACCATACACCACCATACACCACCATACACCACCATACACCACCATACACCACCATACACCACCATACACCACCATATACCACCATACACCACCATACACCACCATACACCACCATACACCACCATACACCACCATACACCACCATACACCACCATACACCACTATACACCATACACCACCATACACTACCATACACCACCATACACCACCATACACCACCATACACCACCATACACCACCATACACCACCATACACCACCATACACCACCATACACCACCATACACCACCATACACCACCATACACCACCATACACCACCATACACCACCATACACCACCATACACCACCATACACCACCATACACCACCATACACCACCACACCACCATACACCACCATACACCGCCATACACCACCATACACCACCATACACCACCATACACCACACACCACCATACACCACCATACACCACCATACACCACCATACACCACCATACACCACCATACACCACCATACACCACCATACACCACCATACACCACCATACACCACCATACACCACCATACACCACCATACACCACCATACACCACCATACACCACCATACACCACCATACACCACCATACACCACCATACACCACCATACACCACCATACACCACCATACACCACCATACACCACCATACACCACCATACACCACCATACACCACCATACACCACAAAACACCACCATACACCACCATACACCACCATACACCACCATACACCACCATACACCACCATACACCACCATACACCACCATACACCACCATACACCACCATACACCACCATACACCACCATACACCACCATACACCACCATACACCACCATACACCACCATACACCACCATACACCACCATACACCACCATACACCACCATACACCACCATACACCACCATACACCACCATACACCACCATACACCACCATACACCACCATACACCACCATACACTACCATACACCACCATACACCACCATACACCACCATACACCACCATACACCACCATACACCACCATACACCACCATACACCACCATACACCACTATACACCACCATACACCACCATACACCACCATACACCACTCACACTACCATACACCACTATACACCACCATACACCACCATACACCACCATACACCACCATACACCACCATACACCACCATACACCACCATACACCACCATACACCACCATACACCACCATACACCACCATACACCACCATACACCACCATACACCACCATACACCACTATACACCACCATACACCACCATACACCACCATACACCACCATACACCACCATACACCACACACACCATACACCACCATACACCACCATACACCACCATACACCACTATACCACCATACACCACCACACCACCATACACCACCATACACCACCATACACCACCATACACCACCATACACCACCATACACCACTATACACCACCATACACCACCATACACCACCATACACCACCATACACCACCATACACCACCATACACCACCATACACCACCATACACCACCATACACCACCATACACCACCATACACCACTATACACCACTATACACTACCATACACCACCATACACCACCATACACCACCATACACCACCATACACCACCATACACCACCATACACCACCATACACTACCATACACCACCATACACTACCATACACCACCATACACCACCATACACCACCATACACCACCATACACCACCATACACCACCATACACCACCATACACCACCATACACCACCATACACCACCATACACCACCATACACCACCATACACCACCATACACCACCATACACCACCATACACCACCATACACCACCATACACCACCATACACCACCATACACCACCATACACCACCAACACCACCATACACCACCATACACCACCATACACCACCATACACCACCATACACCACCATACACCACCATACACCACCATACACCACCATACACCACCATACACCACCATACACCACCATACACCACCATACACCACCATACACCACCATACACCACCATACACCACCATACAACACCATACACCACCATACACCACCATACACCATACACCACCATACACCACCATACACCACCATACACCACCATACACCACCATACACCACCATACACCACCATATACACCACTACACCACTACACCACCATACACCACCATACACCACCATACACCACCATACACCACCATACACCACCATACACCACACCACCATACACCACCATACACCACCATACACCACCATACACCACCATACACCACCATACACTACCATACACCACCATACACCACCATACACCACCATACACCACCATACACCACCATACACCACCATACACCACCATACACCACCATACACCACCATACACCACCATACACCACCATACACCACCATACACCACCATACACCACCATACACCACCATACACCACCATACACCACCATACACCACATACCACCATACACCACCATACACCACCATACACCACCATACACCACCATACACCACCATACAACACCATACACCACCATACACCACCATACACCACCATACACCACCATACACCACCATACACCACCATACACCACCATACACCACCATACACCACCATACACCACCATACACCACCATACACCACCATACACTACCATACACCACCATACACCACCATACACCACCATACACCACCATACACCACCATACACCACCATACACCACCATACACCACCATACACCACCATACACCACCATACACCACACCATACACCACCATACACCACTATACACCACCATACACCACCATACACCACCATACACCACCATACACCACCATACACCACCATACACCACCATACACCACCATACACCACCATACACCACCATACACCACCATACACCACCATACACCACCATACACCACCATACACCACCATACACCACCATACACCACCATACACCACCATACACCACCATACACCACCATACACCACCATACACCACCATACACCACCATACACCACCATACACCACCATACACCACCATACACCACCATACACCACCATACACCACCATACACCACCATACACCACCATACACCACCATACACCACCATACCACCATACACCACCATACACCACCATACACCACCATACACCACCATACACCACCATACACCACCATACACCACCATACACCACCATACACCACCATACACAACCATACACCACCATACACCACCATACACCACCATACACCACCATACACCACCATACACCACCATACACCACCATACACCACCATACACCACCATACACCACCATACACCACCATACACCACCATACACCACCATACACCACCATACACCACCATACACCACCATACACCACCATACACCACCATACACCACCATACACCACCATACACCACCATACACCACCATACACCACCATACACCACCATACACCACCATACACCACCATACACCACCATACACCACCATACACCACCACTACACCACCATACACCACCATACACCACCATACACCACCATACACCACCATACACCACCATACACCACCATACACCACCATACACCACCATACACCACCATACCACCATACACCACCATACACCACCATACACCACCATACACCACCATACACCACCATACACCACCATACACCACCATACACCACCATACACCACCATACACCACCATACACCACCATACACCACCATACACCACCAATACACCACCATACACCACCATACACCACCATACACCACCATACACCACCATACACCACTACACACCATACACCACCATACACCACCATACACCACCATACACCACCATACACCACCATACACCACCATACACCACCATACACCACCATACACCACCATACACCACCATACACCACCATACACCACCATACACCACCATACACCACCATACACCACCATACACCACCATACACCACCATACACCACCATACACCACCATACACCACCATACACCACCATACACCACCATACACCACCATACACCACCATACACTACCATACACCACCATACACCACCATACACCACCATACACCACCATACACCACCATACACCACCATACACCACCATACACCACCATACACCACCATACACCACCATACACCATACACCACCATACACCACCATACACCACCATACACCACCATACACCACCATACACCACCATACACCACCACCACCATACACCACCATACACCACCATACACCACCATACACCACCATACACCACCATACACCACCATACACCACCATACACCACCATACACCACCATACACCACCATACACCACCATACACCACCATACACCACCATACACCACCATCCACACCATACACCACCATACACCACCATACACCACCATACACCACCATACACCACCATACACCACCATACACCACCATACACCACCATACACCACCATACACCACCATACACCACCATACACCACCATACACCACCATACACCACCATACACCACCATACACCACCATACACCACCATACACCACCATACACCACCATACACCACCATACACCACCATACACCACCATACACCACCATACACCACCATACACCACCATACACCACCATACACCACCATACACCACCATACACCACCATACACCACCATACACCACCATACACCACCATACACCACCATACACCACCATACACCACCATACACCACCATACACCACCATACACCACCATACACCACCATACACCACCATACACCACCATACACCACCATACACCACCATACACCACCATACACCACCATACACCACCATACACCACCATACACCACCACACCACCATACACCACCATACACCACCATACACCACCATACACCACCATACACCACCATACACCACCATACACCACCATACACCACCATACACCACCATACACCACCATACACCACCATACACCACCATACACCACCATACACCACCATACACCACCATACACCACCATACACCACCATACACCACCATACACCACCATACACCACCATACACCACCATACACCACCATACACCACCATACACCACCATACACCACCATACACCACCATACACCACCATACACCACCATACACCACCATACACCACCATACACCACCATACACCACCATACACCACCATACACCACCATACACCACCATACACCACCATACACCACCATACACCACCATACACCACCATACACCACCATACACCACCATACACCACCATACACCACCATACACCACCATACACAACACACCACCATACACCACCATACACCACCATACACCACCATACACCACCATACACCACCATACACCACCATACACCACCATACACCACCATACACCACCATACACCACCATACACCACCATACACCACCATACACCACCATACACCACCATACACCACCATACACCACCATACACCACCATACACCACCATACACCACCATACACCACCATACCACCATACACCACCATACACCACCATACACCACCATACACCACCATACACCACCATACACCACCATACACCACCATACACCACCATACACCACCATACACCACCATACACCACCATACACCACCATACACCACCATACACCACCATATACCACCATACACCACCATACACCACCATACACCACCATACACCACCATACACCACCATACACCACCATACACCACCATACACCACCATACACCACCATACACCACCAATACACCACCATACACCATACACCACATACACCACCATACACCACCATACACCACCATACACCACCATACACCACCATACACCACCATACACCACCATACACCACCATACACCACCATACACCACCATACACCACCACCATACACCACCATACACCACCATACACCACCATACACCACCATACACCACCATACACCACCATACACCACCATACACCACCATACACCACCATACACCACCATACACCACCACACACACCACCATACACCACCATACACCACCATACACCACCATACACCACCATACACCACCATACACCACCATACACCACCATACACCACCATACACCACCATACACCACCATACACCACCATACACCACCATACACCACCATACACCACCATACACCACCATACACCACCACCTACACCACCACACCACCATACACCACCATACACCACCATACACCACCATACACCACCATACACCACCATACACCACCATACACCACCATACACCACCATACACCACCATACACCACCATACACCACCATACACCACCATACACCACCATACACCACCATACACCACCATACACCACCATACACCACCATACACCACCATACACCACCATACACCACCATACACCACCATACACCACCATACACCACCATACACCACCATACACCACCATACACCACACCACCATACACCACCATACACCACCATACACCACCATACACCACCATACACCACCATACACCACCATACACCACCATACACCACCATACACCACCATACACCACCATACACCACCATACACCACCATACACCACCATACACCACCATACACCACCATACACCACCATACACCACCATACACCACCATACACCACCATACACCACCACACCACCATACACCACCATACACCACCATACACCACCATACACCACCATACACCACCATACACCACCATACACCACCATACACCACCATACACCACCATACACCACCATACACCACCATACACCACCATACACCACCATACACCACCATACACCACCATACACCACCATACACCACCATACACCACCATACACCACCATACACCACCATACACCACCATACACCACCATACACCACCATACACCACCATACACCACCATACACCACCATACACCACCATACACCACCATACACCACCATACACCACCATACACCACCATACACCACCATACACCACCATACACCACCATACACCACCATACACCACCATACACCACCATACACCACCATACACCACCATACACCACCATACGGACGTGTTTCCACATACGCTGCGCGAAATCTCATAAAGACAGAGACAGCCCAGCTAGAACAAGTGTATATCGCATAGAGCCACATCGTGGGAACGTGTAATTGTGCGGCTGAGTGAACCAAACCAAGCAAGTGTGTAAGTAAAAATGTGAAATCAGCCGGTGGAGCTGACAACTCATCGCAGACCAACAGTGCTGCCAGATCTGGAGATCGGGAATTAAATGGGCAGAGCAGCGGGGGGCCTCGCCCCACCAACAATGACCCATTCAGGAGGAGCTCTAGAATGTCGAGGTCCCCAACAAAAGGAGCAGGAATTGCGGTGCAGGAAGCCGGAAGCCCTGCGCCGGCGGTTGTGTTGGAGTATATACCCACTAGCCGCCGCAGTGCTGCAGCGTTGGGCAACTCGGCCCCTGTACCAGCAGCGCTAGCAATATATAGGGATCGCCTATAAGTCCCTTAGACTTAGCCGCGGGATTCCAAAATGAAGACCTACGGAGCATCCTCGCCAGGATGGGAAATAAAATTAACGCGATACTATCCGCGTTCGAAATTCGGCGCCATGTCCTCATAGATGACAAGAGCGTATTTCTCGAACTCTCGGTTCTCAACAACAGGGCGATCGAGCTTCATGAAGGCGTCGCTAAAGAGAATCGTTCTACGACCGCTTCTACCCTAACCGATCCCCAAAAGCCTAGAAAAAAGGCTACACCAAAAGAGCAATTGCCAAAGGGACAGATGCCTAAAGTTCAGGAGCCTAAAGCACAGGCACCAAGCTCGGCAACTACTCCGCGGTTAGCATAAAGGGTATACCTAAACCCAATGAAAATACATCTAAGCCGCGCAGCTATGCATCCGTCGCCAAGGATGCTAGCACTGGAGGCGAGTGGAACAAAGTTACGCCTAAACGCCTGAGGAAGAAGCCAGAGGCACTTATACTGAAAAAGACGGAAGAAGCAAAGTCGCAAAGTCCGCAGAACTCAGCAAGGGGAACTACTGCTGGAAGTAGAGGGGGAAGTCTCCGCAACGTCCCCACATTTAAGACCGAGCTGAAAGCAACTCTAAAAGACATGGCTTCGGTGCGTACGGGTACACAAAGAATAACACTATCCTACAGTGGATTGGACGAGGCCACGACAGCAGATGATCTCCACAGCTGCCTGGTCTCCCAATTTCATGGCATTCTGCTGAAACCAGAGGACATCAAAGGCCTCCATAAGATGCGGGATGGGAATTAGATAGCCTCTGTCCTGATGAACGCTAATGATGCGATTACGGTCTTAGAGAAGGACACGAAAACCGTTGGGTGGTCAAGGTGCCGCATCATCCACGACGTCCGGCGCACGAGATGTTACAAGTGCCTGGGCTACGGTCATCGAGCAACGACCTGCAAGGCGATCGATCGGTCAGACTGCTGCCTGCGATGCGGCGAACGAGGGCACAAGGCAAGGGGATGGTTGCCTATTACGAAGTGGACAAAAACCACCCGACGGGCTGTTTTCCGTGCCCGACATACAGAGCCACCCTTAAAGAAGGGAAGTCCCAGAGTAATGCAGGAGCAAATTAAGATTATTCAGCTCAATGTTAACCCTTGCGCAGCTGCTCAGAGCCTCCTGGCTTAAACTGCGGCGGACTGCAAGGTAGACATCATGCTTTTGAGCGAACCCTATTCCCCTGTCCGTGGCAACTCCACGATGATATTAGACGAGACCGGTAAAGCAGCTATCAAGTGTTGCAGAAACCTGCACATACAGGAATTGGCGGCCTCGCTGATGCGCGGAATTGCATATGCGAGATTAAAAGGAGTGCATATATACAGCTGCTACGCCCCCCTAGCGACACTCCAGACCAGTTCGAGGAGATGCTGGAGATGCTGGGCAGCCAAGCGAAGAGCCAGCCCGAAAATCATTGCGGGCGACTTCAATGCATGGGCAGAAGAATGGGGCAGCAGGGTATCGAATCCCAGAGGCCGAGCAGTGATAGACACAATGCTTATGTTGGACCTGATACTGCTGAACGACGGCTGTAAGCCAACGTTCAACAACGATCGTGGCTCGTCCCACATCGACATTACCCACATTAGTAGAGGGTTAGTGGATAACGCCAGCTGGACGGTCCACGACGTTGTCACGCTGAGTGACCACGCACTGATTTCCTTCTGCATCCTACCGAAGGGCACGACATGGGGGCGGCAGAGAAGATCAGTCGGGCAAGCCAGGGACTCAAGAAAGATCGATGAAGATATGCTGGCATACCAAATCGACTCTCTTCGAATCTGAAATGGACACGCCGATTCAATGGCGGCCGACCTCATGAAGATGCTTGAGGCAACGTGTGATGCAACCATGCGAAGGAGGAAAAAAGAACAGCGCAAGCCCTCAGTGTACTGACGGAGCGCCACCTTAAGCAAGTTACGCTCGAAATGCCTAAGGGCAAGGAGGAGGGCGCAACGAGCCAGAGGCAGCACCCAGCACGCAGAACTCATGGAGGTTGCCAAATCGCGTGCCTTTAAGGAACTGCTAGATACCGTACATAGAGATACCTGGGGACTTGCCTACAAACTCGTAGCTAACAAGCTAAGGAAGAGAAAGGCAATTCCAACTGACCCTGATGCTCTGGCCAACATCGTAGCAGAATTATTCCCAAGGCAGACCACTCTATGGCGGCCAACAGCAGTAGCTCAGTGTCTCTTGAACGGGGTCTTTTCAACGAGGTGGAAAAGTCAGAAACTAGTTCTGCTGCCGAAAGGCAATGGATCAGCACACGCCGCAACTAGCTACCGCCCGCTGTGCCTACTGGACATCGTGGGCAAGCTTTTCGAGTGCATCCTGTATGCTCGAATAGAGGCCATCACAGAGAGCAGTAACGGCCTAGGTACGCAGCAGCACGGCTTTCGGAAGGGCAAGAGCACCCTGGACGCACTTATGGCGGTGAGAAACATAGCCGAGAACGCTCTCGATGGTGATAGATGGCTGGGTGGAAGGAAGGAGTACTGCACAATCGTCACGTTGGATGTGAAGAACGCCTTCAACACCGCTAGATGGCCGGTAATCCTCAGTGCCATGCATAGAATGGGTATCCCGGAGTATCTCAGGATCGTCTCTGGTTCGATACGGACGCTGGCCCGAGATGCTACAGTGTTTCTGCAGGTGTTCCACAAGGATCTGTGCTCGGACCGATCCTGTGGAATATTATGTATGATGGAATCCTGGGCATCAACAGGCCCTTCGGAGCTGAGTTACATCGCTTTGAGGACGATGTGGCAATAACTGCAGTGGCCAAGACAATAGCAGTCCTCGAAGAGAAGTGCAACGCGATAATTACTATGGCCACTTACTGGCTAGAGAAAGCCGGCTTAGCAATTGCGGCGCACAAGACCGAGGCTGTCGTATTAAGCAGCAGGAAGAAGGTGGAAAGAATGCTGATCACGGTCAACGGGACACAGGGGGCATCACAAGACTCCTTAAAATACCTGGGAGTAATGATAGACCACAGGCGAGCTTTTAAGGAGCATGCTAGCTACGCAAGCAGGAAAGCAGCAATAACAACTGCGTCCTTGTCCAGGCTCATGCCCAATGTAGGAGGTCCAAATTACCCGGCAAGGAAACTACTGGTGGCGGTAGCCAAGGCAACGCTACTCTATGCTGCACCAATATGGAGCAACGCCACCAAGAAAGGCTCTTACATGAAAGGAGCACGATCGGTGGTTCGGTCTATTGCCCTTCGGTTATTGCCTCATTAGAGGCTTCAGCACTATATCCGGAGACGCAGCACTAGCACTGGCAGGCTTGCTGCCAATCGACCTAGAGATAAAGGCTATTTGTCTGGACCGAGAAGGTGCTACCCGGCTGGAGGCTCACGAGCGACTAATGGGAGAGTGGCAGAGCAGATGGCTAACATCGTGAGGATCTGAACCATTAAAGCTAGAAAATACAAGAATATTAAGGACTATAATTGATACCAAAAATATATTCTTGACTCTCAAAATAACTGCTCGTGTGTTTTAGATTTTATGAAAAACCTCAGTCAAGTTGTAGGAAAGAAAAGGTGTTCTAACAAAATAGTTTTGTAGAACACGGATGCATGTATTCAATTATTAGTTGGTACTTCTTTTATTTCTTATCAACCAACGAAAACTATATATGAAAAACATTATAGTTATAAGCATTATGATTAGGGTTTAAAGTAAAACTGCAAGCTATAATTTTCGACCGACTACGAACAACTAGATCGAACCGCATCACGAACAATACTCGTAGTCAGTCTGTAGACTACAACAAACCATCACCGAAGTCATGTCAGCGTTAACGATTTATCCGCAGCCAAAACTAGGTCACCCTTTAATGGCGTCGGTCACTCAGGAAAACACCTCCTCTAATATTTCGTCATTGCAGCCTTGACAGATAGGGGACATTATGCAAACATAGAGAGTTCACTTTGACGAATCCGTAGATGGATTAGGGGTAGAGAAATTCATTTTTAGAGTTAGCGAAATTCTTGAAAGCGATTTTACAGAAAAATGGAAGGAAATAAAAAGGAAGATAAAATTGAATGGATAAATATGTGTGCAAGTTAATCCTTTTAGAGTATTAGTTTTTCATTGAGCCAAAAGGGCTGCCTTTATTGAAGATCACTTTAGGACTGATTTACATGAACCGAAATTCACCCTAAGCTTAGCTGTGGGTCAGTCGCGGTGTGGCAGAGACGTCGCGGAGGCTGGCGTAGGCCACGGGCGGATGGTTATGATTTCCTTAAATTTTGTTTATGCTATTAAACTTGCAACATAGTTTATTGAAATATTAAAATCTTATGTATGTTAATTTGGCAACAACCATATACTAAAATTTGGTCACACTGATCTGAATCAGTTCTTTTTTCTTTTTCTGGAAACTTCCTTCTTCTGTTGTTAACTTCCGAACGACTCTCAGCGATGTCACGCTTATGTCAAATAAAACAATTATTAAACTTTAACTAAATCGCCTCGCGTTTTACTCCACAATTTCCAATAGGTTATGGGCCCAGGAGTAGTAAAGACTTTAATAATTGTGTGTGTTCAAGTGGAAAATAAGTGGAAAAAATATTGTCTGTAATTAGCTTGTACATTTTTTATAAACATGAACGGACAAGGGTTGTGTGCGATCGACAAATTGGACGGCGAAAATTACGCAGTGTGGTCGGTGCAAATGAAGAGTGTATTGGTGCACTCAGGTATGTGGTCGTTAGTGTGCGGAAGACGCGTGAAGCAAGAAAGTGATACAGTTAAACAAGGAGCCCAATTCGACGAACTAGACGAAAAAGCACTAGCTACAATATTGCTGTGCGTGAAGGCTTCAGAAATTAATTTGATTAAAAACTGCGCTAGTTCTAAAGAAGCTTGGGACAAGCTTGCAGCTGTGTACAAGCCTCGTGGACCCGCCAGGAAAATTACCTTGTTCAGGAAATTACTCCGGTTGAGTTCGTCGGAAAGTGCGTGCGTACAAAATTACATAAATGATTTTGTGGATATCGTCGAAAAATTGAAAGAAATCGATATGCACATTTCTGAAGATATTCTTACTATTTTGATGCTGTCGGGACTCGGTAAGAAATTCGAAAATTTCGTGGTAGCGATCGAGACGCGCGAACAGTTACCGACTCTCTCTTTAAAAGTGAAAATTATAGAAGAGGGAGAGAGACAAGGAGTGAGTTCGGACGAAACGGAATTTTGTGTGCAGCAAGCATTTGTGTCGCGTTCCAGTGGAAAGGGAGACAAGAAAAATAGATCGGCGCAAATGAACAGTAGTGCAAAGAAGAATAAAAAATGCTTTCGATGTGGTCGCGAGGGTCATTTTATTGCGCAGTGCAAAGTGAAAGACAAAAATGATGAAATAGAAACATTTGAAAAAGAGAAGTCGTTTACTATGCTTGCAAGTGTAAATAAAAATGACGTTTTAACGAAATCAATGTGGTGCTTGGACAGTGGAGCAACTGCTCACATGTGTTGTGAAAGGTCGTGGTTCGCGGACATTAAAGAGCATAAAGAGAAAATATTACTTGCAGGAGAAAATTAAATATATTTTCGGATGGCGCCGGTACGGTGGTCGTTAAAACAAAGAATGGTTCCGTTAATTTGAAAAATGTGCTTTACGTAAAAAACTTGCAAAGTAATTTCATATCGGTAAGGGAAGCCGTTGAAAAAGGGTATAAAGTAATTTTTCACAAGCAAAGTGCGTATATAAAGAACGGTCAAAATGAAGAAGTGTTACAGGCAAGAAAAGCTGGAAATCTTTTTGTTGTTGATACTTCGAACAATCGGTGCATGTACTTTTGTGCAAATGATGAATTGTGGAAGTGGCATTATCGTTATGGTCATTTGAACATGGTGAGCTTAAAAAAGATGGCAAGTAACAATATGGTCAATGGCTTAAAGTCAATCAAAAATGTTGTGGACATAGATCGAATTGCATGTGAAATCTGTGCTAAAGGTAAAATCTGTGTGAAACCATTCCCAAAAATGGCAGAAAATCGTGCGGACAAAGTGCTAGGGCTAGTGCATTCGGACATTTGCGGGCCAATGAACAAAGTATCTGCCGGTGGAGCAAGATATTTCGTAACATTTATTGATGACTATTCGCGTTATATGTTCGTATATTTTTTAAAGACCCGTGATGAATTGCTTCCCACGTTTAAAGACTTTGTCGCGTTTGCAGAAAAACAGACCGGTGAAAAACTTAAAGCAATTCGCAGCGATAACGGTCGTGAATATATAAGCCACGAGTTTCAGAAGTTCCTATCAGAAAACGGTATTAAGCGGCAATTGACAGTACCGTACACTCCGCAGCAAAACGGGGTTGCTGAGCGCGCTAACCGGACACTTGTGGAAATGGCAAGGAGCATGCTTATATATTCAGGAGTGAATGAGTTCCTGTGGGGAGAGGCAGTTAGGACTGCAGCATATCTACGCAACAGATCGGAGACAAGGTCGTTGAAGAGTCAAACACCACTTGAACTATGGACAGGTAAAAAGCCTTCGATATCGCATTTAAAAATCTTTGGATGCAAAGCGATTGCATTAAATAAGAAACATGCAGGAAAGTTCAAGCCAAAAGGCATTGAATGCATGATAATAGGGTATTCAACAACAGCGAAGGCGTACAGATTAATGCGCATTGGATCAAACCAGGTAATCGAAAGTAGAGACGTCGTTTTTCTAGAGGAAACTATAGGATATCCGAAGAATGGAAACAGCGAGAACAAGACGGCACTTATTGACGAAATTGGAGTTGATTGTTCGCAGATTTTGGCAGTGGACAACAACAAAGAAGATGCTGAGGTGCTCGAGGAAGAGCAAATTGACAGCGAGATTAATGAAGCTGATAGTTCTGATGTTTACGAGAGTGCGAAGAGCGATGATACCGAAGAACGGGAAATTCGTGGTCCTGGTCGTCCTAAGAAGATAAAAACTGGAAAGCCCGGGCGTCCACGAAAACAATACAACTTGTTGAATATGATGAAGGTCCAAGATGTCAAGGTACCTGTTACGTTTGCTGAAGCGACACAGTCTGAAATGAGTCAAGAGTGGGTAGCATCAATTCAGAAGGAGATTGACGCCCTCGAAGCTAATCAGACATGGGAGCTACAGAACTTACCAGAAGGTAAGAAAGCCATCGGTAGTAAGTGGATTTTTGGCATCAAAGGAGATAAGGATGGAAATGTAATGCGATTTAAATCGAGGTTGGTGGCTAAAGGATGTGCACAACAATATGGTATCGACTTTTTTGAAACGTTTTCACCAGTTGTCAGATATTCGTCGGTGAGACTTATTATATCTCTGGCTGTTGAGCATAACTTATTTCTACATCAGATGGATGTATCGACAGCTTACTTAAATAGCGAATTGAGCGAAGAAGTCTATATAAAGCAACCCGATGGATTTGATAATAAACATTATGGAAAAGTTTTGAGACTAAAGAAGTCACTTTACGGACTAAAACAGAGCGGTAGAGAGTGGAACGCCAAGCTCAATGAAGTCTTGCAAAAACTGCATTTTGTTCCCTGTGCCAGCGAGCCATGTGTGTACACACGCAATGAGAAGGACAATATTAATATAATTGCAGTATATGTCGACGATCTTCTTATTGCAAGCTCATGTAAAAATAATTTTATTGGTATAAAAGAGTCAATTGCCAAAGAGTTTAAAGTAGTAGATAGCGGACAGCTTAATCATTTCTTGGGCATCGAAGTTGAGCGAGAAGGTGAAACTGGAGCCATATCCATAGGTCACAAGACATATATCGAGAGTATGCTACACACCTGGGGCATGTTAGATTGCAAATCGGTAGCAACGCCTTTGGAGGCAAATTTCCAAGTTAAATGTACTGATCCTAACTGCAAGCCTGTTAACGAAAAGGACTACCAATCACTTATAGGGTCACTAATGTATTTGGCAATTACAACCAGGCCAGATATAATGCATTCAGTTGCAAAACTGGCTCAAAGAAATGTGAACCCACATAAGGAGCATGAAGTCGCTGCCAAGCGTATACTAAGGTATTTGAAGGGCACCTCAAACTTAAAGCTTCATTATCACGCAACAGGTAAACCGATTCATGGCTACGTCGACGCAGATTGGGCAAATGACACATCGGACTTTATTCCAAAAAGGAAATTGATGTAAAATATATATGTACAAATGACATGTTATCAGATATATTAACAAAAAACCTACAGAAAAACAAGCATTTAAAATGTATAACTGAAATGAATTGTTTCTGAATATGTTGTTGAGGAGTATTGAAATATTAAAATATTATGTATGTTAATTTGGCAACAACCATATACTAAAATTTGGTCACACTGATCTGAATCAGTTCTTTTTTCTTTTTCTGGTAACTTCCTTCTTCTGTTGTTAACTTCCGAACGACTCTCAACGATGTCACGCTTATGTCAAATAAAACAATTATTAAACTTTAACTAAATCGCCTCGCGTTTTACTCCACAATTTCCAGTATAGTTCAACAAAGTTTTATTTAACTCCTCCGCCTTAAATTCTACTTGTCCTAAAGTAGGTTTTAAAAATTTAGTATGATATTAAATTCAGGCTTAATATATTGCGACGGATATTTTTATTTTTAATTGTATTATTGTTAATTGTTTTAGTTGTTATTTTGTGTTTTAAATGGTTAAATGGTTTAAATAAGGAAAAAATTATTTTTTCTTTTTGTTTTAGACAGCATTTTGAAATAATTATGATTGTTGTAATGACTAAAAGAAATACAGCCACTCCGTTGGTGAGTAAATCAGTTTTAAGTTCCTTTAAGTGTTTAATTTATTTTTAATATTACAAGTCTCTAGAGATTCTAGGTTTAATATTTAGAGTCGTTCGACTTCTATTGGATTCATTTAAATTATTGGTATACTGATTATATTGCGGATAAAGTCGTTTATTAGTATAAACTATTGTCGATTATTTCTAACATTTTTGTGTGTTCCGTGTTACTATAATCACACAGAGCTTCCTTTCCCTGAGTTAGTTTAAAGATACATTTAGTTACATTAACAATTTGTCGCCCATGTCAAATTTTAATATTAATATTATTATTATATTATCTGATTATTATTATCATCTATCCGTAAGCGGATAGGTTATACGGTATAATGTGCTTAACTGCCTCACCATGTTTGACTCAAAAAAATATGCACTTATCCTAAAAATGGACTTAACTGCAATTTTGCTATATTTCACATTTTTATGTAATTTTGGATGGAATTTATTGTTCTTATTACTTAAAATACTTATTTACTTAAAATAATCTGATATCTTTTTTTGAACAACGTTATTTGCCCTTATTATCAATAGCTTTTCCTCTAATTTTTGAAGCTCTCTAAGAAACCCAAAACAATTATACTCCATTCCTTATTGTTCCAGAGTCTTGATAGCATCAAAACCTTTTTTGACAGTTGGCAGCTTTGGTTCTTCATCACCGCTATTCTCATCATCATCGTCGCTATGCTGATCTTCATCTTCAATCTGCTTATGCAGAAGAGCACTTGTTATCTCTTTTGTCGTCAAGGTACCGAAACAATCCAGGCTCTCATCGATTGCCACATATTCGTCCCAGTTGCATTTTGACTCTATTTCACTAGTGAAGGCACATTCTTCCTCAAGATCACCATCACCAAGCTCCAGCGAAGTCGAAATAAATCCTGCCTGAATAAATATCAATTTAACAATTTGTTTTTGTAACTAAAAAATGTGCTTACCTTTTGAAAGCAATTGAAAATGGTTTTATTTTTCACCAAATCCCAAGCTTGATGTACAAAATGAAGCACGTCTAGTAATGACATCTCTTTCAGGAACTGCTTCATGTTCTTGTCTCTCTCTATTGCTGACAACTGCTTTTTTACCAAAATACGTCGGTATTCAACTTTGAAACAGTGTATAATTCCTTGGTCTAATGGCTGCAAGACTGCTGTTGTATTTGGCGGCATGAAAATAAGTTTTATATTTATCAATGTTTCCAGATTTTCGTGGCAGGAAGCGTTGTCGGCAAATAACACAGCTTTTCTATTTTTTTAAACCACTATCTCATCAAGTGTCATTAATACTTTTCGCCAAACCTATCCTGTCATCCAACCTTTTTTGTTAGCGAAATATGGGATAGGCAAGGTCTTATTTTTGAAGCAACGTGGTTTTTGAGACTTGCCAATTGTTATGACCTTTCTGTAGCTGCCTTTCTGTCGTATTGCATATGAAGACTACAGTCATTCGTACTTTTTGAGCCTTGAATCCTTTGGGCTAGTCCGCTCTTTGATAAAAAGTTGAACTTGGCATAGCCTTATAAAAAAGCCCACTTTCGTCAATGTTGAAAATATTGTCCAAATCATAATCCTTAATTAATCTAGGTAAAATACCAACAACAAATTCGATCGCTCCAATTTCGTCACATTCGGCAGACTTGCCATGTATTTTTCCATGTTTAATGTTGTGGCGCTTACCCCAACGCCACAACCAGTTACCATCTGGAATGTAATCCACTCCGAATTGATCAAAGAACTCTTTTGCTTTCCCTAGCAACACGTGACGATCCAGTACTGCATTACCATCACTATGTTTTTTGAACCACAAGTACAATGCGTTCTCTACCAAAGCGTGCTTTCCTTTCCGTTGGCGCTTGCATTTAAGTCCCGCTGTTGTGGCTGATTTTGTACGTCACTCTCCTTACGTATGATGCGGTTTATTGTTGAAAGATCACAACTGTATTTAATTGTAAGGCTCTTTTTGTTAACATTATCCTTAACTGGTTCGATTATTGATAGTTTTTCTTTGATTGTAAGCCCAATATTTCGCTTTGTTTTACCCATTTCGAAAAATTGATTTGTAAATAAACTATGTACTTGCCATTTATATGGCATTGCCAAGCATAAGTAAACGATTATGAGCAGTTTGGCGCCACGATCAAATCGAGCGCATCCCCCTCCAAGCGCCACTAGTCTCGCTCGCGCGACCTCTCTACACTCTGTTCACAGTTTATACGTGACTCACCAGGTTATGGCCAGATATACAACGCTCAACGAGTATAGTGCCAACGAAAAAAAAACACAAATCTAATCACAAAACGAACACTATAATTGGTGGCGTCCTTTTCACTTTACTAGCAAAGAGTGACGATCTATAATAACAACGAAAAAATGATGGCGCTTTTGCAAAGTCGTGCAAAAGGCGGCGCACTTAACTTATGTATTTGGAAGAGAAAACAATCAAAATTGCTACAAAATTCATGCAGTTATCCTAAAAATGCACTTATATTGAATGCGACTAAATTAATATTTTTAAACAAAATAGCTTTTCGTTGTACAAAAAACGTATGATTAGGCAGTTATCTGTAATGTGCAGTTAAGTGTTGAAGCAGTTAAGCATATTAAACTGAATTAAAAATTCTATCTTTTTTTATTTCCAATGGATGATGATTGGCAGATTTTAGGATAATAAACGTCATTCTTCCTCAATAAATAAGCATTGACGGGTGTACCAACTGAATTGCGATCTTCTGGACTTACGGTGAGAGCTGTGGCTCCCCGCAAATCCATCTTTGTATCGCGCCTTATGCCTGATGCCTCTGCAGATGACGTTAGGTGACACCTTGCAAACAATCTAAATATAGCTCCCTCAGAATTTTTTGTGACCAAATTTAATTTTAAACATAAGCGTAGCATATCTTCATTTAAAATAACTTTACCAGATGCTTCACTTGCTAAAGTTTTGGACACGGCAACCTGGCCGGAGCACAGTATTGTTCATGAATTCTTGACCAGAGATTCTCAAGGTTCCAGTCCTGTTGCTATTTCAAAAAACTCAGCAACAATATATTTGGTTTTCCACCAAATATGCTTATGTGGATTGCTTCCTACCGTTCAGATCGAACTCAGCGTGTTCTATTTAAAACTACCAAGTCGAAGGTCATCCATGTCTCATCAGGTGTCCCTCAGGGTAGTCATCTAGGACCACTGTTATTTATACTCTTTGTAAACGATCTTCCCAATGTGATTAGTTATGCCTCTACGCTTATGTATGCTGATGATGTCAAGTTATGCTATTCCTTCTCGGAACATTTCCTGCACTGGCATCTGCAGCTAGACCTAGATGAACTCTATACGTGGTGCTCAAGCAATCTTCTATTTCTAAACTGCTCCAAATGCAAATTTATGACATACCATCGCAGAGTACCGCTCATTGTCTCTTACTCTCTCGGAAATCACGTCCTTGATCGTGTTTCCACAATCAATGATCTTGGAGTTCTTTTTGATCATAAACTTAATTTTAAAGATTGCATTTCTGTGACAGTGAATAAAGCCAGAGGAATGTTAGCCTTTATTAAGCGATGGTCAAAAGAATTTAACGATCCTTTTACCACCAAATCCCTATATAACATCTTAGTTCGTCCTATCCTTGAATACTGCTCGTGCTTTTGGAGTCCAGAATACTCTTCTTATCAAAATAGTATTGAATCTGTGCAAAAGCAGTTCTTATTATTTGTATTGAATAATTAAAACATGACAATCGTCTTCCACCGTGCCGTTGCAGGTTTAAATTGTTGAAGTTACCTCCTCTGAAGGAGCGCCGAACCTGTGCTGGGGTCATGTTTCTACATATGCTAATCCATGGCATGGTTGATTCCAAGCACCTTCTAAACCAACTATATTTTTGCATCCCTAATAGGAAAACTAGGTCCTTCCGACCCCTATGGTTACCTATTTGCAAATTTAACTACGCTGAACACGATTCCTTTCGCACTATTTGTAAAAACTTTAACCTCATATCTCATACTTTATCCCCTGAACTCTCCCTTAATGTTGATAAATTTGAAATCTTAGAATCCCTCTTAGAATAGTTATATTGTATATAAATTAAAATTGTTATTGTTGAATTATTTAAAAAAAAAAATTTTTATTTTAATATAATTTTATATTTTTCGATGATAAACTTTTTCACTTACACTATTACAAGACACTGGTTTTTTACTTATCCTTTATTGGAAACCGTTCTCGATCTTGTCCCGAATCAGACTGATCTTATAATTCTAAATCCTAATCCAATCAACCTCGGCCAGAAGCTTTTCTTTAGAAGCTTCTTGAACTTTCAATTATGTTTATAATAAAAGCTTTATGCTGAAATTATTTCACTGCATTATTGAATTGAAATTTGCTGACTGATGCAGTTTGATTGAAGCGCAATAAGTTGATCATGGCTTGGTCTCCAAGCAGAAGCTGTGTTTACTATAAGTTTAATTATTTATCTTATCGGGTAGCTAAGTACTGGCAAAGGCAATGACAAAAACAAACAAAGACAAAGGAAATGTCGCCGAGATTGGAATTTGAAATTTGTTTATAAACTGGAATTTGAAATTTGTTTATAAACTGGGGTAGAGTGCTATGTTTACGGGTTGGATAACTCTCCCCCTTCTAAAATAACGCGCCCGCTTCATTATGAATTTCGTTAAAACGCTCTCTTAATTCTGTTAAAAATTCTTCCTCAGTATTTGGTTTTTCTAGTTCTGGCCGTTTTTGTTTGGTTACAAATATAATATTTTTGAATTTTATTATTAATGTAGTAATCAAATACAAAATGATTAAAATTAATAATATAAATGAAATTGATATTTTCCCATTTTAAATTTCAATAAATGGGTTTAAAATATTAATGTTGTCAAGAGTAATTTCTGAATTGTTGGATTTTATATAATCTGATATTTCCAGATTCTTGATGTGGTTTGTGGTTATGTACTCAAGTATTTTGTTTTCTAAATTGGTGTATAAAATATTATTTATTGTAGTTGTGCCGTTGAATGTTATTAAATATGACCCGTCTAATTGAGAATTGTTTACATTATTATTTCCATTTAATAGAATGGCACCTTCTTGAATGATATCTATATTCTTATTTTTATACCCTGTACCCATGAAAAATGGGTGAAAAGGGTATCATAATATGGTGAAAATGTATGTAACAGGCAGAAGGAAGCATCTCCGACCCCATAAAGTATATATATTCTTGATCAGCATCAACAGCCGAGTCGATATAGCCATGTCCGTCTGTCTCCGCCTAGATCTACGAAACTACATGAGATACAGACATGTGATATATATTGTTGGATAGGTAATTACCATACGCAGTACAAGTTTGTTGTGTTATTTTAATATCACCCCCCGCTCCCCTGCAAACCACAAAAAACTGCCACGACCACGCTCCCCGCAAACCGCAAAAAACTGCCACGCCCACAATTATTAACCTAAAGCTATGCAATTCGGCATATGCGTTGGTGCTTATAAAATTTGAACCAAATCGGATAAGAAACACGGAAGTTGACTGCGACGTTGACAGCGAAATATGTATGGCTTTATGATACACGAAACTTATTTTCATAACCAAAATCATACCAAAATTTATATTGTTATGGTACTCTTTTCTAATAGAATATTGTTTCATTTATTTATTGATATTAAATAAATAAATTGTAAGCATGTCTAAGGGTACCGGATATTTTTCAATCGGGAAACTCGACTGCTGCTACCTTTCTTGTTTTATTCTGCATTTTAATGAAATCATCGTGATCCGGAATTCCAGCTAACCATTTCCAAACAGTGCCTAACTCATTTATTCCCCTTTTTGATCTAGTTGATATCAGCTGTGACAAAATTAATTCGATTATTTGTAGTTCGTAAGTAATTTCCCAGTGTGACCTTTTATTTGTATCCTTTTTTATATATCCTGATTCTAGATCGATTTTTTCTTTATAAAAACTTTAATTTGTTACATGGAATAAGTCGGCATATGAGATGCGCACGTTTATGCGGCAAACTCGAAATGGTTTCAGGGAGGTTCGGAAACAATTTTCCTCATTAAATGAGCCGTTTTTCAACCTAGAATCTCTATCTCTGGGCCTTAAACTACTAAGCGAATCACCACGTCGGGAAATTTCTAATAATAACCAGAATTTGAATATATGTACCACTCCAGCCACAGATTTGCCAGTAAGCAATGTTATGGTTGATGCCCCTGACGAACAGCCACCCATCCTAGCTATTCAGAAACCTGGTCTTCCCACTGCAAAAGTTGATTCGCCGGAACCTGCCAGTAGGAATCTCCCACCTGGTCCCATGCTTGACAAATCTTCAATAGTCATATCACCAAGCCAGCCAGCTGCTCCATCACTACGCCTGCCTGCCGCCGCACCTACCCGCCTACCCGTTGTAAAATCATCAAAGCCATTGACGGGTGTTCCAACTGAAACGCGATCTTCTGGACTGACGCTGAGAGCTGTGGCTCCCCGCAAATCCATCTTTGTATCGCGGCTTATGCCTGATGCCTCTGCAGATGACGTTAGGTGTCACCTTGCAAACAATCGAAATATAGCTCCATCAGAACTTTTTGTGACTAAATTTAATTTTAAGCTTAAACGTAGCATATCCTCATTTAAAATAACTTTACCAGAAGCTTCACTTGCTAAAGCTTTGGACACTGCAACCTGGCCGGAGCACAGTATTGTTCATGAATTCTTGACCAGAGATTCTCAAGGTTCCAGTCCTGTTGCTATTTAAAAAAAAATAACAACAAAATTTTTTTGGGTTGCTACCAAAACATTCGCAGTATTCTTGGTAAAGCGAACCTATTCTTTACTAACAGTGCTTCCTTTGACTTCGATGCTATTGTGCTAACAGAAACCTGGCTAAACTCCACTGTCATAGACAATGAAATTTTGGTATCGAAGTACACTGTCTTTCGGAAAGATCGCCCAACCTTTCGAGGCGGCGTTTTGATTGCCGTAAACAACATATACTCAGTTGAACGTATTAGTATTACTCGGAATTGATTTTTTAGCCGTTAAAATTCATTCTGAGTCCCTTAACACCTTTTCATCACCTGTTCCTACATTCCTTCTCTGAATGATGCAATCATTTATATGCACCACTTTACTGCCATTAAATCAGTTTTGTCTCTGCTAAATGATTCTGATCTTATTCTAGTTATGGGGATTTCCATCTGCCCCTCATTTCATGGATCAACTCGGACGAGGATAACTCACTTTTACCCACTAACTAAAATGACTTCCTTGATGGCTAGCCGACTCTGCCGTTTTCCAACTTAACCCTATAAAGAAGTCCCGTGGCAGGTCGCTTGACCTCATTTTCTCAAATACTACCTTCTCTGCCACAAAAGCAAGGTCTCCTCCCTTATCTACTCCTGAGGACTCTCACCACCCAACACTCTTAGTCTCGCTAATTATTGACTCTCCTGAAGTCCCCCCCAGTAATAGCGAGTAGCCTCGTCAAAAATGCTTTAAAAAAACCAACTATTGTGACCTCAGAAATCACCTGACTAATATTGACTGGAGTTATCTTTCTAGTTTTAGCAATATCGAGGAAGCTACAGACTCTTTTTATAAACTAATTCATATCGCCATAAATAAATCTGTCCCTGAAACATTGACTCCATCAACGTCTAAACCTCTATGTATAATAGGCACCTCTCTCTCCTTAAAAACAGAAAATCTAGAGCTTACAAAAAGTCATTAAAGTCTCCGACCTTGTTACATCTTTCTAATTACCTTCTAATCCGCAACCAGTTTGTTGACCTTAACAATCAACTATATAAAAAGTATATTTTTAAATGCAAACTCAATTTTCGCAACGATCGAAGCTCTTTTTACTCTTTTGTAAACTCTAAACGCAAATCCAATCTTTTCTCCCCTTCCCTCTCTTATAATAATACTTCCGACTCTTCGCATCTCGGCATTGCTAATCTTTTTGCCTAAATTTTTCAATCACCCTACTCATCTAATTCATTTGATCCCTCCTATAACTATCCATAAAATTTACCCTACATAAATAACATTTCCCTTTTTAAATTCCACTGTCATGATGTGTTTACGGCTCTGTCATCAATTCAAATCTCATTTTCACCAGACCCAGACAACGTACCTAGCTGCATCCTCAGAAGGTGCTCCGATCTTCTCACCTTACTTCTCACTATACTATTTAACCTACCCTTGGGGCTAACATCCCTACCTAAATTATGGAATGAATCATACCTTATACCAATTCATAAAAAAAGGCTCTAAGGCTTCCATTGAGAACTACCGCGGCATTGCTAAGCTTTCTGCGATTCCCAAACTTCTTGAGAAACTCATCACATCGCAGCTGCAACATGCATGCAAGAGCATAATCTCACCTGTACAGCATGGCTTTGTCAAGCTTCGCTCGACAACAACTAATGTACTTGAATTTTCGTCAATAATCAACCGATGTTTTCAATATCGGTTGCAAACTGATGTAATTTATACTGACTTCAGCAAAGCATTTGATTCAGTTAATCATCAGCTCTTGCTAAGGAAACTCTCGCTTATTGGTTTTCCACCAAATATCCTGATGTAAGTTTCCTACCTTTCAGATCGAACTCAGCGTGTCCTATTTAAAACTACCAAGTCGAAGGTCATCCACGTCTCATCGGGTGTCCCTCAGGGTAGTCATCTAGTCACTGTTGTTTATACTCTTTGTGAACGATCTTCCCAATGTGATCTTTAGAATTTTTAAAAATGTTTTTGTGTTCAATTTTATTATAGAGAATATCAAAAGGTTTTTGATTTGTTGTAGAATGAAAGCTCTGATTGAATTCTTTTGCCACTCTAATATGTTAATTATTTCTAAATTGTCAATGGGATTAAATTCTTCCTTGATGCAACGAGCTAATTCTGTTAATGTTGAATTTTCCCTTTCAACTTGTCTGTTTGAGGTACTGTGTCTGGGGTCAGCGAAATGTAGAGTTAAACCACATCTTTGTGCAAAGAATTTAAATTGAGCAGAGGTGAAGCTGGGTTCATTAGCAGTCATAATTACTTTGGCGTGGGGAAATTGTTTAAGTAATTCCATTACTTTATTCTCGAGGTTCAGATTATTTTGAATTTCTTTTACTACTAGGAATTTTGAATACGCGTCAATGCAAGTTAAGAAAATAAGGTTTTGCTCGTAATAAATATCGATGTGTAAATTTGCTCCTTTAGTTGCAATAGGAGCTTCCCCAATAGGAAGCTCGGAGATATTGTTGGATTATATTCCGATTCGGACTCAGAATGACTCCTCTGCACGGCTTAGGCGCCACGTTTTCTGATCATTTGGTTGGGAGCGCGGAATGTATGTTTCCTTTTACTTTCCTTCATCAAGTGATGAAATCAACTCTGTGCATATACCTACCACGCATCATGATGAAATGCATAGTGTAGCGATTCCTTTGCATACACACATACCATCACACAGTGTTATCTCACCATGCTCATGCACACAACACTAATGCACGATCAACGGTACTTAATCCGTACCTCCTTTTCGCACAGACGTCTCCGCCACATAAGCTCCCTCCCCTTCGCCCATACTCGCGGTCAGACTACGTAAGGTAGCAACTAATAATAGTCGTCTAACAGAATAAAGAGAGAAAGAACATTGCAAACGAGATAAGCGGACTGTCGCCATGCTACTCTGGCGGAAATGCTCGTTACAATTTGAATTTTAAAATAATCTGCAATACGGCCATTGAAAAATCGTTCATCAAAAAGGAACTTTGTTTTTGATTTTAAATTGAATTATTTTTCGGAATTTTGTGTTTTGTTATTTCTGCACGTGGGACTTGGTGGATTGCACATTTTACGGGCCGCGTCGGGCTGCCAAGAGCGGAGTCCCACTTTGTCCGTTGCCCTTTCGCTGCCGTTGCTGCTGTGACTTATTATCTGCATAAACGTTATAGAACGCCAACCTAGAGTATGGACTGGCAGGCCCCGCCGCGTGCCATTAAGCTCGGCAAAACAATGCCCAGTAAGAAGGCCCTCAAAGCAAGGAAGTGCAGCTCGAGCAGAGACTCAAGCTGGAGCTCTTCTTTCTCGGAGCCCAGCGAGATCAAGCGCAAGTCCGCGCGTAAAAGGCAAGGAGAGAAGCCAAACGTCACACCTAGCACCAGCGCAGTTCTGCGCAGCAAGCTGGCAAATAACCCCCATGCCCTCCTCTCAAGCAAAGAAGATGACGACGATCATGACGAACCCAAAACTGCCTCAGAGGCAGTCGCATCTAAAACAGAAGAGAAACCAATCCCGATCCCGAAGACCCTCAAGCCTCCCCCGATCTACATCCCAGACGTGACATTACAGCGGTTGTCAAGATGATATCGGATTTAGTCGGATCCGAAAAGAATTTCTCCTATAAAACGGAGAGAAATAATAAAGTACGCGTAATGATGCCAGACAAGGAGTCCTACACAGCCCTACGCCAGCACCTCGTGGCACATAACAAAAGACACCGCAGCTTCCAACCAAAGGATGAGAGAGCTTACAGGGCGGTCATCAAGGGACTTCACCACTCAACGGACCAGACTGAAATTAAAGAAGAACTCCACAAATACGGCCATACTGTGAGGGATCTTCACAATCCCATTGGCAGGAAATCCAAACAACCACTGGGGATCTTCTTTGTCAATCTAGAACCAGCAAGCAATAACACAGAGGTTTTTAAAATAAAGAGGATTTGCAGATCAGTCGTCACCGTAGAGCCCCCACTGAAATTCAACGATGTTCCACAATGTTTCAGATGCCAAGGGTTCGGACACACCCAGCGCTACTGCTTCCTGGAACATCGCTGCGTGAAATGTGGTTGTTCTCACGACTCTAGGTCATGCACCAAAAAATTGCCAAGCTGATCACCCTGCGTCGTTCAGAGGATGCCCTGCCTACAAAAAGGCAAAAGCGCAGCAATCTCCTAAAGCCAGACCCGTTGAGAGTAGCAACAAACCACCTCTCATCCAGATACCAACTATCATTAATGGTACAAGTTATAGGGACGTACTCCTAGAAAACCAAGTGACACAGCCAACGAATCCCCACTCCCGAAGCCCCACAACCCAACCAGTTTGATACGATGCTTGCCCGCATGGAAGGATCAATTGAGAGGATGATGGAAAAGTTGATATCGCAGATGTTATCGCAGATGTTATCGCAGATGATGCAGTTTATAGCTCCCATCCTCAACAAAAAATAATGCAGATAAGCCTTAACATAGTTTTTTGGAACGCAAACGGCCTGCAGAGGAGCAAAGCCGAAGTAGAGCATCTCATCAAAACAGACAATATCGATGTTCTTCTAGTTTCGGAGTCCCAATTTTGTCCCAGATCCTACTTTAAAATTAGCGGGTACGAACTGTTACATGCCAACCATCCATCTGGCAGAGCATGCGGAGAAGCAGCTATGCTCATCAGGAGTGGTATTCAGTACACGGAACTTGACCAGGATTTCTAGCCCTCAGGGATATATCACCATTGGTGCGATTTACTTCCCACCCAGACTCGATAACCGACACCCACCTTCAGGACTTCTTCGAGTCCCTCGGTCCTCGGTTTATTGCAGCCGGAGACTTTAACGCCAAACAAATCCCGCACAAACAACCCCAAAGCATAAAGCTCTATAAGTACCTGCAGCGGAAGAGTCTGGACTGCCATTCCACTGGAGAACTCACACACTGGCCTACTGACCCTTCAAAGCAGCCGGATTTGCTGGACTTCGCCGTCTCCAAGGGCATAGGACACTCTAAGATAACATGCTCAAGCTATGATAAACTGCTATCTGACCACAGCGCAGTAAACTTGCTTCTAAACATCCCCGTCCTCAGAAAAACCCCGCCTAGAAGACTCACCGGGAAACACACAAATGCCCTCAAGCTTACGTTTTGGATGCTTTCCTCCCTGTACCCAGATCCCCCTCTTTCCACACCAAGAAACATAGATGCGGCCATAGAAAAACTAACCAAAGAGATGCACAATGCCGCTGAGTTTGCGAATCCACCTCCTCCGACTACCCCGAGAATACCTAAAAGAGACGTGCACTTGTGGTCTCCGGAAATCGCGGCCCTCGTGGCCGGAAAAAGGCGCCTCAGAAGAGTCTGGTTTTCCTCGCGCAACCCCAGGGACAAGACAGCACTTAATCGTGCCACCAAGGATCTGAAGGACAAGCTATCCATCCTACCGCAGGACTCGTTTCATAGATTCCTTTTGGAGCTGGAACTTGGAGACCCGCAACACAATCTGTGGAATGTCACGAGGCACATAAAAAGACCTGCGAAGAAGATATCACCCGTGCGAAAAGTGGACGGTTCCTGGTGTCGGACTGAGGTCGAAAGAGCAGAAGCCTTTGCAGATCATCTACATAGTGCATTCTCACCGTTCGACAGATGCACTGGCGAAGAGAGAGCTGCATCCATAAGGTTCGTAGACAGCCCAAGTGCTCCTGGCCCGCCAATACAGCCCGTCGAACCAGAGGAGATTGCGCAGGAGATCGCCTCCCTAAAAAATGGCAAGTCACCGGGTCCTGACCGTATCGATGCAACAGCGCTGAAAATGTTGCCCCTAATCTGTTCCCAAAGGCTCGCCAACATATACAACAGCTGCCTCCGTCTAGGGTACTTCCCTAAACAGTGGAAGCGAGCGGAAGTAATTGTCCTCCTCAAACCTGGGAAACCTGAAGCCAATCTAGCATCGTATCGTCCGATTAGTTTGCAGCCAATCCTATCTAAAATACTTGAAAGAGTATTTTTGCGTAGAGTACTGCCAGTATTGGACGAGGCCGGACTGATCCCTGATCACCAGTTTGGCTTCAGACGCCTTCAAGGAACACCTGAGCAATGCCACCGGCTTTTTGAGAGCATACTTGAGGCCTTCGAATAGAAGAAGTACTGCTGCGCCGTTATGCTGGATATGCTGGAAACAGGCGTTTGACAGAGTCTGGCACCCAGGACTACTTTTCAAAATTAAATCCCACCTCCCAAGTTCCCATTTCGCCTTCCTCAAGTCATACACA
This sequence comes from Drosophila ercepeae, assembly GCA_018150545.1. Classification (NCBI taxonomy): domain Eukaryota; kingdom Metazoa; phylum Arthropoda; class Insecta; order Diptera; family Drosophilidae; genus Drosophila; species Drosophila ercepeae. Next base: position 221,866 of record JAECWL010000085.1, on the reverse strand, counting down.
GAGGGAAGAGAATTCCGAGTGAGATGCGAATCATCAATCAGCACGCCTAGGCCCATAAGAGCAGGAGTACCACAATGCAGTGGTCTCGGACCCATCTTATACACACTCTACACAGCGGACCTCCCCATCACCCCCTCCCGGAACCTCACAGTAGCCACTTATGCCGATGACATCGCCTTCCTAGCCTCCGCCACAGATCCTCTGAAAACTTCAGCCATCATCCAGAGGCAACTGAATGCCCTCGGTCCATGGATGAAACGATGGAACATCGTGGTCAACGCCGAGAAATCTACACAAACAACCTTCGCACTACTCAGGGGAGAATGCCCCCCCGTCACACTCAACGGGGAAACCATCCCAACTAATAACACTCCCAAATATCTAGGGTTGACCCTGGACCGCAGGCTCACATGGCGTCCGCACCTAATCAATAAGCGCAACCAGGCCAACCTACGGCTTAGGCAACTGCATTGGCTCCTGGGAAGGAGGTCCAAACTCAAAGTAAAATTCAAGCTGCTTATTTATAAGGTAGTGCTTAAGCCAATCTGGACATATGGGATACAGTTGTGGGGCACGGCAAGCTGTTCGAACCGCATCAAAATCCAGCGATTTCAGAATAAATGCCTGAGAATGGTTTCGAACGCCCATCCGTACCACGAAAACTCAATAATCCATAAAGAGCTTGGAATTAGATGTGTAGCAGAGGAGATCACCCGTCTCAGCGAGAGACATATACATAAAAAGACTGGACAACCACCCCAACCACCTGGCCATCAACCTCCTAGATAATAGGCAATCCCCAAGACGCCTGAAAAGGAAACACCCGCTTGATCTCCCCAACCAATAGACACCTAAGTCAACCTCATAAGATATACATTCCATGTACCTCCCTTAAGTCAAGGTCCCCCCCAAACCATTTAATGATTGTCCACTTAGACAGATTTTAAATACAAATTAAGAATGTTACAAAAAAAAAAAAAAATCGATTCTGGCATTCGTATCAATGTAACGTTTTGCCATTTCTCTAACTTGACCTACATCAAAATTTTTTTCTTGATTTACAACAGGCACAAGACCAAACGGCCTGGCTTCTTTACCAATAAGTATCCCTAATGGGCTAGATTTAGTCACTCTGTTTATGGTACAATTAAAATCTAGTTGAATTTCGCATAGGGCATCCTGCCAAAAACTTTGGCTTGTTTCAACTGCAGTTAGCATGTTCTTCAGAGTACTCATGACTCGCTCTACTTGGCCATTAGCTCGACTAGCTCCTGTGGCGATTAAGTGCAATTCTATTTTCTGTGATAAGCTAAAATCACGGAAAGTTGTGCTAGCGAAACTACGACCTTGATCAGCGATCAGTCGAGAAGGAACACCGAACAATGAAATTAAGGACTTCACTGCCTTAATGCAACTCTCTGTGTCTAGCTTTAAGGTATGAGACAAATAAACAAATTTGCTAAATGCGTCTATCAGCACTATTATGTACTCCTTCAAGTCGCTCTTGCGTAAGTTTCCCAGTAATATCGACGTGTACTGTATGCCACGGAATATCGACTTTTGGAATGGGATGCAATTCGGCTTGTATCTTACCAGACAACTTACAGGTAATACAGTTGTCTAAAAATTTGCGAACATACTTAGACATTATGAATGATAACGCGATTCCGCTGATGACGTCATCTTACTAAAATATTCGATAACTCGAGGCTTCTGTTCAATCCTGTGCAATAATATAGCACCGTCAGCACTGGCATCTGTATGAAGCTCGATAAGAAATTGTGGGTCGAAAATAGTGAGAACAGGTTCATTAGTTAAAATAGAAATTACTCGTTGCCGTATTTGCTCAAGCTCCAAATTCCATGAAAATGATTTGGTCTTTGATGTAAGTGTGTAGAGAGGTTTCAAAAACTGTGAAAACTTGGGTACAAACTGACGGAAATGTGAGACCAATCCGATAAATTGTCTCAATTGAGGTACAGATTGTGCGGGCGGCAAATCAGTAAGAGCTCGTGTTTTTCTTGGATTCGGTCGAATCTCACCTGCTCTGACTTCGAAGCCCAAATACTCAACACAAGTTTTAAGAAAAGAACATTTTGTAATGTTGAAAGAGAATCCTGTTTTCGTGAGTATGTTCAAGACTACGCGTAATCTATCAAACGCTTCTTCCTTTGTGCGTGCGACTAACATTACGTCATCCATGTAAACAATGGCATACGAATGGGTAAGATCACCCAGGGCACAGTTAATGGCTCTTTGAAATACAGACGGTGCGTTTTTAAGCCCAAATGGCAAAGTCAAATATTCAAATTGCCCCTCTGGGGTAACAAACGCAGTCCGCTCGATCGAGTTCGGATGAATTGGGATCTGATGAAGTCCATTTGCCATATCTATGTAGGTGAAAAACTTTGCACCGCTCAGTCTAGCTATTTGGTCAGAAATAAGCGGCAGTGGATACTTGTCGGAGACGATATTAGCGTTAAGCTGTCTATAATCTACGCAGAGGCGGTCTGTACCATTTTTCTTCCGAACAAGTAACATTGGACTAGCAAACGGCGAGGAACTGGGCCTTATGATATTTGATTCTATCAGTTGTTTAAATAACTGGCGAGCTTTCCTTTTTCCTCTACACTCATTCTATAAGGTCGCATTTGAGGCGTCTTATTTGGATCAATTTAGCGAATCTCCAACTGACCCGTAGTCACGCGGCTTTGAGGAATTCCGTCAATAAAGGAATTTTAATATTCATGTAGTATTGATAGCAGTTGCTCTCTATCGGATCCATGCACGTCAGTATCAACATTAGCCAAATCAGGATTGCATTCGGAAATTAGAACAGGCAACATAAATTTTTCATTAAAAATTGTAAGTGCGTTTGATGTAATAGTCACATCAATTCCCTGGCTCAAAATATCCCGACCAATCAGAGCGTTGACTTTCGGACAGGATGTAGTCTACTGTTGAACACCAGGGCTGAGCATCTGAATTTTCTCGTTCGGGGTTGAATTTTGGCAGCACAACAGAGATTTCGTTTTTGGGTTGATTATTTGAATTATGCACATGTATTAAAATTTCAGAAAAGTTGCCATTTTGCGACTCCAAAATTGCAAGAAAACTATTTTCACGTGTGATGTTGGCGATCCCACTTCTGATGTCGGAGATATTGTTGGATTATATTCCGATTCGGACTCAGAAACACTCCTCTGCACGGCTTTGGCGCCACGTTTTCTGATCTTTGGTTGGGAGCGCGGCATGTCTGTTTCCTTTTACTTTCCTTCATCAAGTGATGAAATCAACTGTGTGCTTATACCTACCACGCATCATGATGAAATGCATGGTGTTGTGATTCCTTTGCATATACGAGGGCGGGTCAATAAGTCCGTGACTATTTGAATGAAACACAGGTTTTTAGATAAAAAGATATTTTATTTTTCAACGTTGTCTCCTTTGAGCTCTATACACTTAGCCCAACGTTTCTCCAATTTTGTTATCCCTTCCAAAAAATATGATTTGTCGAGGTCTTCAAAATAGGCATTTGTTTGTGAGATCACTTCGTCATTGGAGTCAAATCTCTTTCCGCCGAGCCATTTCTTCAAGTTTGGGAACAAGAAATAGTCACACGGGGCTAGATCGTGTGAATAGGCCGGATGAGGGAGCAATTCGTAGCCCATTTCATGGAATTTTGCCATGGAAACTGCACATGTGTGCACCCGTGCATTGTCCTGGTGGTAAAGAACTTTTTTCTTGGCCAAGTCGCTTTTTTTTTAATGCCTCATCGAATCGACCCAATAAGTTGCTGTAATATTCACCATTGATTGTTTTTCCTTTTTGAAGGTAGTCAATGTGGATAATACCGCGTGCATCCCAAAAAACAGTCGCCATGACTTTATTGGCTGACAAACCCACCTTTGCCTTCTTTGGCGCCGATTCACCCCGAGAAACCCACTGTTTTGACTGCTGTTTGGTCTCCGGTGTGTTGTGGTGGATCCACGTTTCGTCCACGGTTACGAAACGGCGCAAAAACTCGTTCGTATTGCGATTGAACAACGCTAAACATTCCTGCGAAACTGTCACACGGTTGCATTTGTGGTCGATTGTGAACAAACGCGGCACCCATCTTGCGGAAAGCTTTCTCATACCCAAATGATCATTCAAAATTGAAACCACTGAGCCATGTGAAATGCCTACGGCTTCCACAATCTCTCTCACTTTTAATCGCCGATCGGCTAAAACCATATCGTGGATTTTTTCAATTGTTTCAGATGTGGAAACCTCAACTGGGCGTCCAGAACGTTCGGCATCTTCCGTGCTTGTACGGCCACATCGGAATTCAGTAAACCACTTTTTTACCATGGAAATGGATGGTGCAGAGTCTCCATAATATTTATCAAGCTTGGCCTTGGTTTGCGTAATGGATTTTTTCCTCAAAAAATAATGCTTAATGAGCACACGAAATTCACTTTTTTCCATTTTCCTCTCAGTCAACGCGGTAGTTTGATATTAACGGCTGTCAAAAACAAACTAAATGTCGCAGCTTGTTCAATTTTTGACAAGAGTCAACTGACAGATGACTGTTGACGGGAGCAGTGTTACCATTTCAATTAAGAAGCGGGAAATTCAAAAAGTCACGGACTTATTGACCCGCCCTCGTACACATACCATCACACAGTGTTATCTCACCATGCTCATGCACACAACGCTCATACGCCACATACGCTCCCTCCCCTTCGCCCATACTCGCGGTCAGACTACGTTAGGTAGTAACTAATAATAGTTGCCTACCACGCTCGAGCATACAAAGGGATAATACGGAGAGAAAGAACATTGCAAACGAGATAAGCGGACTGTCGCCATGCCATGCTCTGGCGGCAATGCTCGTTACAATTGAATTTGAAAATAATTTGTTACAATATTCGTTATAATTTGAATTTGAAAATAATCTGCGACATATCTATTTTCGTTGCAAATTGTATAATTTTTTATGCATTCCTTTAATTTGATAAATAAATTTGGCCAATGATATAATCTATTGATTTGATGTAATTTTCGTCTAGTCCTCTATGAGCTCGACTATGTGTTTCTTCTGTTATAATAGCTTTATCTTCATTGTTCTCTACGTTTTGAAGAAATATTTTTGTAGAAATATTTTTATTTTAAAAACCTAATGTGACGCTAGCCAACAAAATCGGAAACTTTTTCAATATTTCAACACCATCAACATCTGATAATTTTCGTCAATTAGCCTCGGAGTGAGAAAATCAATAATTAAAATGACAGCCCTTCCTTATATTATTATAGAACACCTCGTGAGCTAACCACTAATGTTTCTTACTGACAGGCGTTTTCCGATAACTTATAAATCCACTATTCGCTACCACATCTGAGACCAGAAAACTTGTTCAGAAAACTTACCTTAACAACAACTTAAACACACATCAAATTCTTGAAGAAGTCAGATACCCTGCATTTAAGGAATTTAATACGTCTGGACTTTTTTTATTCTTCTTATTATGATTTTTTATTTTTCAATAGGACATGGCACGTCCAGAAAGTAAGTGTACTCTGGTATTCTCACAGCTGTAGGGAAGACTCTTTCGACATGTCGGCAACACTGCCACGTAGCCTCACCTCTCTTCTTTAAAACGAGAACAAACCGAGGTTAGTGTGTAGGCAGCATGTGACGCAGCAGCATCTCTCGCGAAAAATGTCGATCGAATTTCCAGCTAAATGCAAAATATGCGACGTCACTCGTTAAATTCGTTAAAATTAATAATAAGGTAAAAATTTCAACACTTGCATCAAGAGGGATGGGGACTATGTGGAAAAGTAACTTACTTATGTAAAAGTGTAACAAGTATGTTTTTGTTTTAATGATTTTTTTTACCCCTACATAAATTGAGTACACTTACTTTCTAGACGTACCTCGTACTTTTGACGGAGTTCTTGAAATAGATATACTTCAGCAAATATGAGTAGAAAATTGATTTAGTAAAATCACAATTTAAAACTACACTAGCTCACTTACCCATTTGCTTCCAAGACATATCGAATCCCCAATTATATGCTCTAGTACATAAATATCTAGTATATATGCCCAATAATGTAAATATCCTCCCATTGACGGTAAATTTGCAGAACGGCACATTTGTAACTGAACAAAAAAAATTGATCCGGATATATTTTTGTAGGAAGGACTATACCGGGCAACAGACTACATCAGCTACATCGAATTTATAAATTGTCCAAATTCATTAAAACATGTTGACTCGAGCACGACAATAGAAGTTGAAGAACGGAAAAAAGACGATGATAGAATTTAATTTTTACGGTTATGTAGAAATACGAGACATACCTAACAATAAATTATTTAAACAATTACATTTAGAACACCTTAATACGGAAGACACCTTAAAAAAACTTTGTTCAATTCAAAGACATATTTTATGATGAAGATACAAAATTAAACTTTGCGAATACAATTAAACATATCCCAACTACGGACGACATTCCATAATACACCAAGCCATTCAGGTATGAACATTTCGAAAGAATGGAAGACCAAAATCAGATAATGAAGTTAATAGACATGAATATTATTAGAGATAATTATACAGTTATACAGATAGTTATATAGTTGATACATTCGAAATTTGTCAAACACTTTCTGTAATGATCCTATCAATATCCGGATTTTTTTAAACAATTCATCTTGACTATGGGCCCGACGCAGTTTAGGAACCGAAAAACCTGTATTGTAAGCCAGCAGAAACTTGAACCGAGCAGAATTATAGTACAGTAGAAAATGAAATACTGCCCATTATTTGGTCAAAGCCAGAATTCAACTTAAAAATCATTGCCAGAACATTAAAAACTCTACTAAAACCCATCAAAATCTGCACAGTATATTCAAAATACAAATTTTCAAAAATTTTCATTTCAAAAATGGCATGATATTTCTAACACATCTTATAGGCATCGAAAACCAAGAAGTTCAAATCCGTACTCTACATTGAAACTTAAATCATAGAGGTGCCGATAAAGGGACACTGAAACTCAAAAGACAGTTTTATTTCCCGAACCTGAAGGGAAAAGTAAAAAAGAAATTCAAAACTGTAGCGTATGGTAACATTGAAATATGACAGAAACTCCCCTAAACAAGCCTACCAAAAGAACCCACGAATGGACCATTAAATATTGTGATATGCGCACATATTGAGTATCTACTGTATACAAATACAGCAGAATATTTTATCAAAACATAAATACTTACACATTGTAGAACTTTTATACAATGTTCAAGTAAACAGTTCAGCTCAAGTGCAAGTGTAAGTAGATCACTCACTTGAGCGGGCCGTTAATACAAAAGTGCATAATCAGTGTTTCAACGCTAGCCAAATACTGACCATAATAACATGCTCGAGTTACCATGCCAGCATAACCTCGTCCCCTGTCTCCTGAAACTATATTGCACCCGATGATGAAATCGACATCATATACACATACACTCACACATACTGTGTAGTCGCGATGTTCTCGTCTAGTAGACGAGTAAAACTAACGGGATCAAAAGCACTGCTGCATACCCCTGGATATACCCGAACAATAAAGCTTTGGTTATTCTTGATCGCAACACTGGACAGAGCAGTTGACTTTATTTAAACGGGGAACAAGTATATACAAAGGGGAAACATATCATATATATAAAAGTATTGTTACCTCCCACCGTATCGGCCAAACCACAATTGGTAACTGGAATCCACTGAAATCCACTGGAAGGAGGGAACCACGATCAAGGGTATAGTAATCAAAGATTAAGCGAATTAAGAAATTAAATAAAGAAATTGGACATAAAGTGGAAAGAAGTGTAATGTTTGTATAAATCATGTATTTAACGTAATAAGAGTGTGCAAAAAAGTGGTGCATATACCTGTATAGTAAAATTAGTTGTAATATTTTTTATTAGAGTCGAATAAATGTTACGTCAGTTGACTAAGGACAACGCTGAGAAGAATTATTTAACGAAGGTTTTTATTGAACTTCTTTATTCGGATATCAGCTTAAGACTAAAAATCAAATGTAAACTGGGTTGAGGAGAATCCTCAGTATTTTAACAATATTTGTATTTCGGGAGAGCCTTGCTCTTGGATTCTTAAGATTAGGAAAAGATGCAAAGAGAACAGTCAAATCAGCTTAGGTCAGGCTTCAGGATGTTTACAAGCACGGCTAAGTTCCGCTGCCAAAGAATTCTTTATAAGAAACGGATGCTGCGCAGCTGGGATACATTATGGAAATCACTTAAGTGAATTACTGAAATCTGAATTCTTTGAAATAATTGAAGTGGCCGGTTTGGACCACCCAAATACGTCACTCCCCTTCCCTTAAAGAGAAGCCTATACTTGGGCTGGGATTGATGGATATAGTATGGGAAATGGAGTTTCTTCTATTTCTACAATATTTGTTGTGGCGTGTTTTGATTTTGATTTTTTCTTATTATTTTAAGTTTTGCATACAGCATCATGAATGGGTTAAATGTTACATATCTTAAATATAAGTACAACAAAATAAGTGTAATTATTACAATGGTCATTAGTATGTAAAGTGTAATATTGTTCTCTGAAATTATCTCAACAATGTCGTTGTGTTTTACAATTTTTATTTTTGTTATATTAAGTAGTGTGTATAGTGGTGTCAAATCTGTTTCTGGTTTTAACACATTTTCACTTAAAATTATACTATTGATTTCTATTTTGCATTGCGTAACTCTTATCATTTTGTTTCCTTCTATTTTTATATTATTAATTGAATTTTGTCAATTTTGGTTAAGAATGGTTTGGGTTAAGTTCCAGGTTACAATTGTGTTTGGTTCTATGTATTTTATTATTTCGTTCGTGTCCACTGGCTTAAAATTACAAATTGGTTTCAAGTGTTTAATAATATTGGTGACACATTCATTTTTTATTTCTTTATTTTCGGCATTATAAACTTTACTTTATTTTTCAAAATATGATTGTGTGTCGGTGTAATCTAGCTGATAACCGTTGGAGTCTGGGTAAGGGATTATTTTAATTGTGTTTATTAGTGACAAATAAATGGGTATGTGGGATATGATTAATAATTGATTATCATTGTAGTTAATCCAAGTCGATGTTTTAATGTTTAAAATATTTTGGCTGTTCACATTCTCAAGTGTGTCATAGTTTAGTAATTTGGGGTTAAACAGTCCAAGCCTGGAAAGCTGCATAGCCATTTCCAAATCTTCTACGTATTCCATAAACTGCATTAGTTCGAACAAAAGACTGTTAATGATGGTGTGGTTATTTTCATAGTTCTGTATCTTTTGCATTGCGTCATTTATCAATCGTATAGCGTCGTTGAGTTCATGTAATTTTACTGAGTTATGGGCATTGATGTCAAGTTTATCCTGTATTTCGACTTGATCATTTTCATCTAGTGTTCCAAATAGGTATTTAAAAACTGAGCCTACAATGTTAATAGGTCCCCGTTTGTTTCTATGTTTCAGGGTTATTCCGGCTAGTTCTCTTTTCATTTTATTGTATAAAAATTTGATCTGGGGTGCATGGTAATCGGTTCGTAATCTTTGCTCAAAATAGTCAACCACGATGTCTATTTCAGTTAAATTGATTTTCAAGCAATGATGTTCAAAGGAGGATGGTATCTGGACTGGCTTATCAGAAAAAGAAGATATCCGTGGTTGGTGTCAATATTATTATAATGTTATCAGGTACTAGGTGCCTGTGAAATTGAGAGTTGATTATTTTTCTTTTGTTTTTTTAATTGTGTTTTGTAGTAGTGCATAACTCTATTTATATTAGTGATTTTGTAATGGTCAGGGTCTGTCTGTTTTACATTTTTGGTTGATTTAAATGGATTTTCTAATTTGCCTTTCTGTAGTGGACCTGTTCTGTAATTAGTGTCAATATTAAATTCCTGTCGGTCTTCATTTATTTTATGTATTTTCTTCTCTTTAATTTTTTGAGTGTCTAATATTGGATGCCCAGCGTATAAGAAAATTTGAGCAGGTGTCTGTCCAGTAGTGTCATGTTTAATTTTATGGTTGTATGTGTAAAGGATTGTTTCTATCTTGCTTAATTTTACTTCTTCATCATCAGATGAATTCGGCATTGAAATATCGTTCATCAAAAAGGAACTTTGTTTTCGGTTTTAAATTGAATTATTTTTCGGAATTTTGTGTTTTGTTATTCCCGCACTTGGGACTTAGTGGATTGCGCATTTTACGGGCCGGGTCGGGCTGCCAAGAGCGGAGTCCCACTGTGTCCGTTGCCCCTTCGCTGCCGTTGCTGCTGTGACTAATTGTCTGAATAAACGTTATAGAACGCCAACCTAGAGTATGGACTGGCAGGCCCCGCCGCGTGCCATCAAGCTCGGCAAAACAATGCCCTGCAAGAAGGCCCTCAAAGCAAGGAAGTGCAGCTCGAGCAGAGACTTAAGCTGGAGCTCTTCCTTCTCGGAGCCCAGCGAGATCAAGCGCAAGTCCGCGCGTAATAGGCAAGGAGAGAAGCCAAACGTCACACCTAGCACCAGCGCAGTTCTGCGCAGCAAGCTGGCAAACAACCCCTTTGCCTTCCTCTCAAGCAAAAAAGATGACGACGATCATGACGAACCCGAAACTGCCTCAGAGGCAGTGGCATCTAAAACAGAAGAGAAACCAATCCCGATCCCGAAGACCCTCAAGCCTCCCCCGATCTACATCCCAGACGTGACCGACATTACAGCGGTTGTCAAGATGATATCGGATTTAGTCGGATCCGAAAAGAATTTCTCCTATAAAACGGAGAGAAATAATAAAGTACGCGTAATGATGCCAGACAAGGAGTCCTACACAGCCCTACGCCAGCACCTCGTGGCACATAACAAAAGACACCGCAGCTTCCAACCAAAGGATGAGAGAGCTTACAGGGCGGTCATCAAGGGACTTCACCACTCAACGGACCAGACTGAAATTAAAGAAGAACTCCACAAATACGGCCATACTGTGAGGGATCTTCACAATCCCATTGGCAGGAAATCCAAACAACCACTGGGGATCTTCTTTGTCAATCTAGAACCAGCAAGCAATAACACAGAGGTTTTTAAAATAAAGAGGATTTGCAGATCAGTCGTCACCGTAGAGCCCCCACTGAAATTCAACGATGTTCCACAATGTTTCAGATGCCAAGGGTTCGGACACACCCAGCGCTACTGCTTCCTGGAACATCGCTGCGTGAAATGTGGTGATTCTCATGACTCTAGGTCATGCACCAAAAAAGAAGACGAGAAAGCATGCTCTTTACATTGCCAAGCTTATTTACACCCTGCGTCGTTCAGAGGATGCCCTGCCTACAAAAACGCAAAGGTGCAGCAATCTCCTAAAGCCAGACCCGTTGAGAGTAGCAACAAACCACCTCTCATCCAGATACCAACTATCATTAATGGTACAAGTTTTAGGGACGTACTCCCAGGAAACCAAGTGACACAGCCAACGAATCCCCAACAAACCCCTCGTACCACTCCCGAAGCCCCACAACCTAACCAGCTTGATACGATGCTTGCCCCCATGGAAGGATCGATTCAGAGGATGATGGAAAAGTTGATCTCGCAGATGTTATCGCAGATGATGCAGTTTATAGCTCCCATCCTCAACAAAAAGTAATGCAAATAAGCCTTAACATAGTTTTTTGGAACGCAAACGGCCTGCAGAGGAGCAAAGCCGAAGTAGAGCATCTCATCAAAACAGACAATATCGATGTTCTTCTAGTTTCGGAGTCCCAATTTTGTCCCAGATCCTACTTTAAAATTAGCGGGTACGAACTGTTACATGCCAACCATCCATCTGGCAGAGCATGCGGAGAAGCAGCTATGCTCATCAGGAGTGGTATTCAGTACACGGAACTTGACCAGGATTTCTAGCCCACAGGGATATATCACCATTGGTGCGATTTACTTCCCACCCAGACTCGATAACCGACACCCACCTTCAGGACTTCTTCGAGTCCCTCGGTCCTCGGTTTATTGCAGCCGGAGACTTTAACGCCAAACAAATCCCGCACAAACAACCCCAAAGGCATAAAGCTCTATAAGTACCTGCAGCGGAAGAGTCTGGACTGCCATTCCACTGGAGAACTCACACACTGGCCTACTGACCCTTCAAAGCAGCCGGATTTGCTGGACTTCGCCGTCTCCAAGGGCATAGGACACTCTAAGATAACATGCTCAAGCTATGATAAACTGCTATCTGACCACAGCGCAGTAAACTTGCTTCTAAACATCCCCGTCCTCAGAAAAACCCCGCCTAGAAGACTCACCCGGAAACACACAAATGCCCTCAAGCTTACGTTTTGGATGCTTTCCTCCCTGTACCCAGATCCCCCTCTTTCCACACCAAGAAACATAGATGCGGCCATAGAAAAACTAACCAAAGAGATGCACAATGCCGCTGAGTTTGCGAATCCACCTCCTCCGACTACCCCGAGAATACCTAAAAGAGACGTGCACTTGTGGTCTCCGGAAATCGCGGCCCTCGTGGCCCTAAAAAGGCGCCTCAGAAGAGTCTGGTTTTCCTCGCGCAACCCCAGGGACAAGACAGCACTTAATCGTGCCACCAAGGATCTGAAGGACAAGCTATCCATCCTACCGCAGGACTCGTTTCATAGATTCCTTTTGGAGCTGGAACTTGGAGACCCGCAACACAATCTGTGGAATGTCACGAGGCACATAAAAAGACCTGCGAAGAAGATATCACCCGTGCGAAAAGTGGACGGTTCCTGGTGTCGGACTGAGGTCGAAAGAGCAGAAGCCTTTGCAGATCATCTACATAGTGCATTCTCACCGTTCGACAGATGCACTGGCGAATTGAGAGCTGCATCCATAAGGTTCGTAGACAGCCCAAGTGCTCCTGGCCCGCCAATACAGCCCGTCAGACCAGAGGAGATTGTGCAGGAGATCGCCTCCCTAAAAAATGGCAAGTCACCGGGTCCTGACCGTATCGATGCAACAGCACTGAAAATGTTGCCCCTAATCTGTTCCCAAAAGGCTCGCCAACATATACAACAGCTGCCTCCGTCTAGGGTACTTCCCTAAACAGTGGAAGCGAGCGGAAGTAATTGTCCTCCTCAAACCTGGGAAACCTGAAGCCAATCTAGCATCGTATCGTCCGATTAGTTTGCAGCCAATCCTATCTAAAATACTTGAAAGAGTATTTTTGCGTAGAGTACTGCCAGTATTGGACGAGGCCGGACTGATCCCTGATCACCAGTTTGGCTTCAGACGCCTTCAAGGAACACCTGAGCAATGCCACCGGCTTTTTGAGAGCATACTTGAGGCCTTCGAATAGAAGAAGTACTGCTGCGCCGTTATGCTGGATATGCTGGAAACAGGCGTTTGACAGAGTCTGGCACCCAGGACTACTTTTCAAAATTAAATCCCACCTCCCAAGTTCCCATTTCGCCTTCCTCAAGTCATACACAGAGGGAAGAGAATTCCGAGTGAGATGCGAATCATCAATCAGCACGCCTAGGCCCATAAGAGCAGGAGTACCACAATGCAGTGTTCTCGGACCCATCTTATACACACTCTACACAGCGGACCTCCCCATCACCCCCTCCCGGAACCTCACAGTAGCCACTTATGCCGATGACACCGCTTTCCTAGCCTCCGCCACAGATCCACAGGAAGCATCAGCCATCATCCAGAGGCAACTGGATGCCCTCGATCCATGGCTGGAACGATGGAACATCGTGGTCAACGCGGAGAAATCCTCACATACAACCTTCGCACTACGCAGGGGAGAATGCCCCCCCGTCAACCTCAACGGGGAAACCATCCCAACTAATAACACTCCCAAATATCTAGAGCTGTCCCTGGACCGCAGGCCACACCTAATCAACAAGCGCAACCAGGCCAACCTACGACGTAAGCAACTGCACTGGCTCCTGGGGAGAAGGTCCAAGCTCAAAGAAAAATTCAAACTGCTTATTTACAAAGTAGCTCTGAAGCCAATCTGGACATATGGGATACAGTTGTGGGGCACGGCAATCTGTTCTAACCGCATCAAAATCCAGCGGTTTCAGAATAAATAATCCAATAATCCAAAAAGAGCTTGGAATTAGATGTGTAGCAGAGGAGATCACCCGTCTCAGCGAGAGACATACACATAAAAAGGCTGGACAACCACCCCAACCACCTGGCCATCAACCTCCTAGATAATAGGCAATCCCCAAGACGCCAGAAAAGGAAACACCCGCTTGACCTCCCCAACCAATAGACACCTAAGTCAACCTCATAAGATATACATTCCATGTACCTCCCTTAAGTCAAGATCTCCCCCAAACCATTTAATAATTGTCCAGTCGGACAGATTTTAAATACAAATTAAGAATGTTATAAAAAAAAAAAAAATCTGATGAATTGATTATACGAATTTTTTCTTTTATTTGTGCAATCTTTCGACGTCTGCCACCCCGTTTTTTGCTGTATTGAGCTGTAATTCGATTTCTTCTTCTTCAAGCCATCGCTTCAAAGCTAAACTGGAGAAAGCTCCGTCTCTGTCTGTAATTTGGGTTTACCTAATTGATTGAAAATACGCATTAATGCGTTTCTGCATTCTGTCCAGTCCTTAGTTTTAATTTGCTGAAGTGTAGCGAGCTTAGAATAAATATCAATGCAACTGATGTAATGTTTTCCCTCAGATGAATAAATATCTACCACAAATTTTTCTCGGCAATGTTCCGGCTTAGGTGTGATTTTTAAAGGCATTTTGGTGTTTCTATGTTCTGTTTTGGCCAAATTGCATATGTTGCATTCGTTTATTATATTCTGAATTAGTAGTTGGCTATTTGGAAAGAAGTGATTTTCTTTAAATAATTTTGCCATTTTCTGTGTACCAGGGTGTAAAAGTTTTTCATGTGATTGAAGTATGATTTCTTTGAATTCGGCGTATGAACCAACGTTCTTTAATAGGAAAAGACAGCGAATTACTTTTGTGTAGGTGGTATTAATAATTTCTATGTGTGCTCTTTGAATAATTTCAACATCTACATCGCTCTCAATATAAATGGTGATTCGCCTGACGAAGATACCTTGTGATAGCTGTCACACTGGAGACCACGTGCACGAGAAAACTAAAATAACAGTCTAATTTAATAAGAAGCTTATCTATTTTGCTGCTGTGCAAAACAGTACGCATTCTAAACATTGGACTCTGCCTTGCAGAGTCGGCATTTGGACAACAACAAACAATAGTGGGAGAGGTGTGATAAGCTTGCATTCACTGCCCATTGGGCCCCCATCGCGCGCGCTGCCGCAAAGAGGGGCAATAAGCACTGGACTGGACTGGATTAATAACTGTAAAATGGATACGAACAACAAAACTTCTAACTCTCAGCTTAGTAATAAGCCGATTAATTATGAAGAAATGTGGCAAGTAGCTGGTAAATCTCCACTGGAGCTCAGGACGGTCTTATTAAATAATCAACGCTTTTCATGCACTGAATCTGTTAACCAAAGCACAATAACTACGACGACAACATTTATAAGTCCTTCTTGCAATACCACAACTACAACAACTGCAGCAATCGGTGGGCCGAGCTCTAGAGAAAGAGCTGCTACTAAATTGTGTGATGCCCAAAAAATTCTGACGAGTGAGAGGAAGAGGAAGACAAATTTATTACCCAACCTTAGCTCCAAAAGAGCGATCAAAGGCGCTAAGCTGGAGCCATATTCAGCAACAATTAGGAAGGCAAACTCAAGCAACAGG
Organism: Drosophila ercepeae; assembly: GCA_018150545.1. Taxonomy (NCBI): domain Eukaryota; kingdom Metazoa; phylum Arthropoda; class Insecta; order Diptera; family Drosophilidae; genus Drosophila; species Drosophila ercepeae. The sequence continues at coordinate 206,094 of JAECWL010000085.1, read as the reverse complement.
TTTGCCATGCTAGACATGGAATTGGACGAAACCAGTGATGGTATAGAAATTCCACAAGTTTGTAATGACGCCGCTGCCACCTTGTGTGCATCAGTCGCTCCGAATATTCCCAATGATGACTGTGTACCAAATGAGACATCCAACAGCCCACAACAGAATACTGATAAGCAGAATTCTTACAAACAATCAAAACCACCGCAAATAGTGCTGAGCCTTACCAACCTTAATGATCTCTTTGAGCTTCTTACGGAGGTCACTAGTCTAGATAATTTAACAGTTAAAGTCAATCAAGGGGAAACAGTGAGAATATTTCCCAAAGACGCTGATACTTATAGAGCCATTGTTAATATTTTGGATAGTTCGGGAATTGAATTCGATACGTACCAAATGAAGGAAGAGAAGCCTTACAGAATAGTAGTTAAGGCCTCCACCATAGCACTTTAAACCACGAAATTATTGCCAACTTTAAAACATATGGCTTTGATGTTCTACAAGTACATAACCCAAGATCCAGGAGTAATAGAGAAGCCATGTGCAAAAATTAATGACATATATAATATTAACACACTATGCCGACCGAAAGTGCGGATAAAAAGAATGCGTAAATCATCGGAAATTGCTCAATGCATACGTTGTCAGGGATACGGACACACAGCTAAATACTGTCGTCGTCATCCCAATTGTGCTCGCTGTGGCGAAAATCACTTAACCAAATTATGCACGCTTCCCAATGATCAACAGCCTACCTGTGTACACTGTGGAGGAAATCAAACGGAAAGTTACAAAGGTTGCCAGTGGTACCAGGAGTATCTTCGACGATCAACAGGCACTGTAAAGAAGCAACAACCTAAGCAATCCAGATTAGATAGAAGAGCAGCAAACCAGCAATAACCCCAGCAAAAACAGCAGCATGCAACTAAGCAGCATGCAATAGCTAGCACTTACAAAGCCCATACTGGGAGCTTGTCCTACGCAGATATTGCAAGAAATGGCAATACAACAGCCCAGCCTCGTTTACATAATGTACAATTAAAGGGATTTAATATTGAACAGCCACACCAGCTTGACGTTCAGTCAATATTGGCATAGCAGCAGGAACAATTTATGAATTGGCAGCAACAGGAACAACAACAACAAAACAAGCTGACTATTCAGCTTGAACGACTTGTACGGCTGAAAAAAAGGGTTTTTGAAATGGCCAATATATTGACACAACGGACTGGGGATACATCGGCTCTCCAACTCCGTAGTAACGTTTTACCATCGCAATGAACCCTCTGAAGATTCTTATCTGGAATGTAAATGGCATTTCAGGTAAAGCCAGAGAAGTTGAACCTATCGCTCACAACAACTGCGTTGACATTCTTCTCCTAAACGAGATCAGACTCAACAGAGGAAACACAGTTAAGATACATGGGTATAGCTTTTATCCCGCATACAAACCTTCAAGGCATAATCACGGAATGGGAGGAGCAGCAGTAATGGTGAGGAGTTCTCTTCGTCATTTCCCGCAAAGAGTTATTGAAACGAGAACTATTCAGATGTCTTCAGTTAAGGTCTCCACCGGGCTGGGAGATATGGAATTTAGCGCGATATACTGTCCACCAACAAATAGAATTGAAGAAAGGCACTTCAGTGACATACTTGTCTCTTGTGGCCAAAGGTATTTAGTTGGTGGGGACTGGAACGCCCGACATTGGCTGTGGGGTGATACGTACAATTCACCCAGGGGGCGAAAACTAGCAGAAGCCATTTCCGCCAGAAGCGCTTATATCCTTGCAACAGGTTCGCCAACTAGATACCCACATGTGACCAGTCACACACCTACCTGCATTGATTTTGCTGTGTACCATGGGATAAACTTAGACAGAACAAGTATTTGCGAAAACTGGGATCTAGACTCCGATCATGTAGCCCTTGTTGCTACTCTACAAACAGAAGGTGCCTATGTTAGGCCAAGCTCTCGGTTAATAAACAGCCGAACTGATCTTATGGTTTTCAGACAACATTTGGAAAACTCTTTTCAGTGAAATACGTTTCTAAGCTCTAAGGAAGACATCGAGAACGCAGTAGACATTCTAACGCAAAATATACATAGAGCTGCTTCTGCTTCTACGCCGTCTGAGCCTGAGACATGCCCCAGAAGTTATGGTATTATACTAACAAGAGAGGCCAGAGAACTAATCAGAACTAAAAGACGTCTTCAAAGAAGAGCAATTCGAACTCAGGATCCTTGGGACAGAATCTTGTGGAACCGAGCAGCAAAGCAACTCAAAATGATATTAAAGGAACTCAGAAATGATTTCTTTGAGCAAAAATTATCTTCCATGGACTACACCGTTGATGCAAACTATTCGCTGTGGAAGTGCACAAAAGCGCTTAAACGACAACCACTTCGATGGGTACCTGTACGTTGTCCAGGTGGGGAAACTGCAAAAACTGAAGTGGAACAGGCTAATGCATTCGGCTACCACCTAGAGGACCGCTTCACTCCTTATGACTTCGCCACGATGGAGGAAATAAGAGAGACTCACCAGTACCTACAAATGCCATTGCAGATGTCTTGGCCTATTTAGCCAATAAGGATAGAAGAAATATCCGAAGTAATCAAAATACTACCGAAACATAAAGCTCCAGGTATTGACAAGATTTTCCATGCCACGCTAAAGGTTTTACCTATAAAAGCGATAATCTATATAGCACTAATCTTTAATGCTATTTAAAGGGTCCAACTGTTCCCAAGACAGTGGAAACTGGCTGTTATTTTGATGATCCACAAGCCTGGGAAACCACAAACTGATCCTGAGTCGTACCGGCCAATAAGCCTCTTACCCTCCCTTTCTAAATTATGGGAGAGACTTATTGCCAATCGGATCAACGACATTATAAGACAAGGTAATATCTTGCCGGATCATCAATTCGGATTTCGGAACACGGCACTATAGAACAGGTCCACAGACTGGTGAAACACATATTACAGGCTTTTGACGACTGCGAGTACTCCAACGCTGTCTTTATAGATATGCAACAAGCTTTCGACAAAGTATGGCATGTTGGATTGTTATGCAAGATAAAGACCCTACTACCTGCCCTACGCCCTACTTCTGCATTTTAAAGTCATATCTGGAAGGACGGGAATTTAAAATCAAGGTGAGAAATAACTACTCCTCTATATATCCAATGAGAGCTGGAGTCCCACAGGGCAGTGTTCTCGGACCGCTACTATACTCCTTGTACACTGCTGATATTCCTTGCCCGAGTTTCGAACACATGGAAGCACCGAACAAGGCTCTTATGGCAACCTATGCAGATGACATCGCAGTTGTATATAACTCTAGGGACAGCAGAGAGGCAGCTAACGGACTACAAGAATATATTAATGCTCTGGCAGCCTGGTGTAAAAAGTGGAACCTAAAAATAAACCCACTGAAAACATCAAATCCATGATTCACACTGAAAACGCTCATCCAGAACACCCCTCCAATCCGACTAGAAGGAGTTACCCTGAATCAGCCGCGGCAAGCAACATACCTAGGTATCACCCTGGGTAAACGTCTCACCTTTGGGCCGCATCTCAAAAACACAGTAAAGAAATGTGGTCACAGATCACAACAGCTGAGATGGCTTATGAATAGAAGGAGCACTCTTTCGCTGAGGTGCAAAAGAGCTGTGTATGCGCACTGTATCGTACCGATATGGTTATATGGGATCCAGATTTGGGGAATCGCAGCCAAATTGAATTATAAACGCATCCAGGTGATGCAAAATCGCGCACTACGACAAATAACCAACTGTCCCTGGTATATACGTAACTCCACACTTCATAAAAATCTCAATCTTCACACAGTTATGGAACAAATTGGAAGACACACAAGTCGATATAGCGACAGATTACAGAGACATAGTCTCCTTGCAAGACGTCTTATCCCCGCTCGACCTTTGAGACGACTCAAACGGCAAGGCTTCGCCAAGACAATTGGACAACAGTAAAAACTTTTCAATTATGTTCCAACTTCACTTATGTTGATATAGTGTTTATAAATTCTTAAGAATATTTCTGTACCCTGTGTATGTTAAGGTACAATATTTTGATGTACGGATTCTTCACTTAAATATATATATATATATAAAAAAAAAAATAAATGGTAATGTTTCTATGGATAAAGTGATCGAGTAAAATTTGTTTGGCCTTTTCGAGTGTCATTATTGTCATATTGAATTGTGGTAATAGAGTTACAGAATATTATTGAATGCTCTATTTTATTTTTATCGGATTTAATAAAGATTATTTGATTTTTTAAATAATTTGTTGGTTTTTCTGTTAAATGAATAAGGTTGCTATTGTCTTCTTCTGCACTATGTTGAGTAACTTCACTATGGTGATTTTCTTCAATTTTAATTCGTGATAATTCATCAGCGACTGAATTTTCCTTCCTATTGGGAGTTGTGGAGTAAAACGCGAGGCGATTTAGTTAAAGTTTAATAATTGTTTTATTTGACATAAGCGTGACATCGTTGAGAGTCGTTCGGAAGTTAACAACAGAAGAAGGAAGTTACCAGAAAAAGAAAAAAGAACTGATTCAGATCAGTGTGACCAAATTTTAGTATATGGTTGTTGCCAAATTAACATACATAATATTTTAATATTTCAATACTCCTCAACAACATATTCAAAAACAATTCATTTCAGTTATACATTTTAAATGCTTGTTTTTCTGTAGGTTTTTTGTTAATATATCTAATAACATGTCATTTGTACATATATATTTTACATCAATTTCCTTTTTGGAATAAAGTTCTCTAACATAGTGGTACTTTATGTCGATATGCTTACTTCTATTATGTAATACTGGATTCTTAGCTAAACATAAAGCACTCTGATTATCGCAAAAAATTAAAATTGATCTATCAAAAAACCCATATCGTTCAGAAACTTTTTTAAAAATACTGCTTCTCTTGCTGCAATGGACAATGCAACATATTCGGCCTCCGTGCTGGATAATGCCACCAGACTTTGCTTCTTGGACTCCCAGGATATTGGACCAGCTGCGTTTATGAAGACATATCCACTGTAGGATTTACGATCCGATGTGTCATTTGCCCAATCTGCGTCGACGTAGCCATGAATCGGTTTACCTGTTGCGTGATAATGAAGCTTTAAGTTTGAGGTGCCCTTCAAATACCTTAGTATACGCTTGGCAGCGACTTCATGCTCCTTATGTGGGTTCACATTTCTTTGAGCCAGTTTTGCAACTGAATGCATTATATCTGGCCTGGTTGTAATTGCCAAATACATTAGTGACCCTATAAGTGATTGGTAGTCCTTTTCGTTAACAGGCTTGCAGTTAGGATCAGTACATTTAACTTGGAAATTTGCCTCCAAAGGCGTTGCTACCGATTTGCAATCTAACATGCCCCAGGTGTGTAGCATACCCTCGATATATGTCTTGTGACCTATGGATATGGCTCCAGTTTCACCTTCTCGCTCAACTTCGATGCCCAAGAAATGATTAAGCTGTCCGCTATCTACTACTTTAAACTCTTTGGCAATTGACTCTTTTATACCAATCAAATTATTTTTACATGAGCTTGCAATAAGAAGATCGTCGACATATACTGCAATTATATTAATATTGTCCTTCTCATTGCGTGTGTACACACATGGCTCGCTGGCACAGGGAACAAAATGAAGTTTTTGCAAGACTTCATTGAGCTTGGCGTTCCACTCTCTACCGCTCTGTTTTAGTCCGTAAAGTGACTTCTTTAGTCTCAAAACTTTTCCATAATGTTTATTATCAAATCCATCGGGTTGCTTTATATAGACTTCTTCGCTCAATTCGCTATTTAAGTAAGCTGTCGATACATCCATCTGATGTAGAAATAAGTTATGCTCAACAGCCAGAGATATAATAAGTCTCACCGACGAATATCTGACAACTGGTGAAAACGTTTCAAAAAAGTCGATATCATATTGTTGTGCACATCCTTTAGCCACCAACCTCGATTTAAATCGCATCACATTGCCATCCTTATCTCCTTTGATGCCAAAAATCCACTTACTACCGATGGCTTTCTTACCTTCTGGTAAGTTCTGTAGCTCTCATGTCTGATTAGCTTCGAGGGCGTCAATCTCCTTCTGAATTGATGCTACCCACTCTTGACTCATTTCAGACTGTGTCGCTTCAGCAAACGTAACAGGTACCTTGACATCTTGGACCTTCATCATATTCAACAAGTTGTATTGTTTTCGTGGACGCCCGGACTTTCCAGTTTTTATCTTCTTAGGACGACCAGGACCACGAATTTCCCGTTCTTCGGTATCATCGCTCTTCGCACTCTCGTAAACATCAGAACTATCAGCTTCATTATTCTCGCTGTCAATTTGCTCTTCCTCGAGCACCTCAGCATCTTCTTTGTTGTTGTCCACTGCCAAAATCTGCGAACAATCAACTCCAATTTCGTCAATAAGTGCCGTCTTGTTCTCGCTGTTTCCATTCTTCGGATACCCTATAGTTTCCTCTAGAAAAACGACGTCTCTACTTTCGATTACCTGGTTCGATCCAATGCGCATTAATCTGTAGGCCTTCGCTGTTGTTGAATACCCTATCATCATACATTCAATGCCTTTTGGCTTGAACTTTCCTGCATGTTTCTTATTTAATGCAATCGCTTTGCATCCAAAGATTTTTAAATGCGATATGGAAGGCTTTTTACCTGTCCATAGTTCAAATGGTGTTTGACTCTTCAACGACCTTGTCTCCGATCTGTTGCGTAGATATGCTGCAGCCCTAACTGCCTCTCCCCACAGGAACTCATTCATTCCTGAATATATAAGCATGCTCCTTGCCATTTCCACAAGTGTCCGGTTAGCGCGCTCAGCAACCCCGTTTTGCTGCGGAGTGTACGGTACTGTCAATTGCCGCTTAATACCGTTTTCAGATAGGAACTTCTGAAACTCGTATCTTATATATTCGCGACCGTTATCGCTGTGAATTGCTTTAAGTTTTTCACCGGTCTGTTTTTCTGCAAACGCGACAAAGTCTTTAAACGTGGGAAGCAATTCATCACGGGTCTTTAAAAAATATACGAACATATAACGCGAATAGTCATCAATAAATGTTACGATATATCTTGCTCTACCGGCAGATACTTTGTTCATTGGCCCGCAAATGTCCGAATGCACTAGCCCTAGCACTTTGTCCGCACGATTTTCTGCCATTTTTGGGAATGGTTTCACACAGATTTTACCTTTAGCACAGGTTTCACATGCAATTCGGTCTATGTCCACAACATTTTTGATTGACTTTAAGCCATTGACCATATTGTTACTTGCCATTTTTTTTAAGCTCACCATGTTCAAATGACCATAACGATAATGCCACTTCTACAATTCATCATTTGCACACAAGTACATGCACCGATTGTTCGAAGTATCAACAACAAAAAGATTTCCAGCTTTTCTTGCCTGTAACACTTCTTCATTTCTTTCCCTACCGATATGAAATTACTTTGCAAGTTTTTTACGTAAAGCACATTTTTCAAATTAACGGAACCATTCTTTGTTTTAACGACCACCGTACCGACGCCATCCGAAAATATATAATTTTCTCCTGCAAGTAATATTTTCTCTTTATGCTCTTTAATGTCCGCGAACCACGACCTTTCACAACACATGTGAGCAGTTGCTCCACTGTCCAAGCACCACATTGATTTCGTTAAAACGTCATTGTTATTTACACTTGCAAGCATAGTAAACGACTTCTCTTTTTCAAATGTTTCTATTTCATCATTTTTGTCTTTCACTTTGCACTGCGCAATAAAATGACCCTCGCGAACACATCGAAAGCATTTTTTATTCCTCTTTGCATCACTGTTTATTTGCGGCGATCTATTTTTCTTGTCTCCCTTTCCACTGGAACGCGGCACAAATGCTTGCTGCACACAAAATTTCGTTTCGTCCGAACTCACTCTTTATCTCTCTCCCTCTTCTATAATTTTCATTTTTAAATCAGAGAGAGTCGGTAACTGTTCGCGCGTTTCGATCGCTACCACGAAATTTTCGAATTTCTTACCGAGTCCCGACAGCATCAAAATAGTAAGAATATCTTCAGAAATGTCCATATCAATTTCTTTCAGTTTTTCGACGATATCCACAAAATCATTTATGTAATTTTGTACGCACGCACTTTCCGACGAACTCAACCGGAGTAATTTCCTGAACAAGGTAATTTTCCTGGCGGGTCCACGAGGCTTGTACACAGCTGCAAGCTTGTCCCAAGCTTCTTTAGAACTAGCGCAGTTTTTAATCAAATTAATTTCTGAAGCCTTCACGCACACCAATATTTTTGCTAGTGCTTTTTCGTCTAGTTCGTCGAATTGGGCTCCTTGTTTAACTGTATCACTTTCTTGCTTCACGCGTCTTCCGCACACTAACGACCACATACCTGAGTGCACCAATACACTCTTCATTTGCACCGACCACACTGCGTAATTTTCGCCGTCCAATTTGTCGATCGCACACAACCCTTGTCCGTTCATGTTTATAAAAAATGTACAAGCTAATTACAGACAATAATTATTTTCCACTTGAACACACACAATTATTAAAGTCTTTACTACTCCTGGGCCCATAACCTATTGGAAATTGTGGAGTAAAACGCGAGGCGATTTAGTTAAAGTTTAATAATTATTTTATTTGACATAAGCGTGACATCGCTGAGAGTCGTTCGGGAGTTAACAACAGAAGAAGGAAGTTTCCAGAAAAAGAAAAAAGAACTGATTCAGATCAGTGTGACCAAATTTTAGTATATGGTTGTTGCCAAATTAACATACATAATATTTTAATATTTCAATACTTCCCTTTAATATAATCAGTTACTTATTTATTTATCATGTATCGTCGAATCATCATTGGGATCAAAGGGATCAGTTAAATTTTATTTTCATTAAATATTTTCCGACAAAAAAAAAAAAAAAAATAAGTTTTTGGCAAGATAATCAAATTATATATCATCGAGGAATTAAAAAAAAAGACTTGCTTCAAGAGAAGTATGGTCGATTCGAATTCGAGATGTCGGAAGTCGTTTTAGGTGCTGATAGCTTCCAAGAAGTACCACGTACAGGACGCTCCTTTCAGAGCATGCCCCCAGCTGTGTACCTTCCTCCAGGCCTGCCTTGGAATTCCTCTGAGTTTGATAATCTCCTTGGTCAACATGGTCAAAAGTTTATCATTGGAGGTGATTTTAACGCTAAGCATCGCCTCTGGGGTAGTATTAGAGCGAATTCTCGAGGCTCAGCACTTCACGATGTTATTTCTGGCAGCTCAACTCAAGTTCTGCCTACAGGCAGACCCACTCACTACCCGTATAACACAAGGAATGTACATTCATGTATCGACTTCTTCTTGTACAAAGGTATAGCTAACAGTCTACTATCAGTACGCGAAGAGTATGACCTATCTTCTGATCACTTGCCGCTGATCGCTTCCCCAACAACGTCACCTCATAGTACCGCCCCTATTAGGATGCTCGTTCCACCTGGTGCGAATATAAGGCTGTTTCAGTACGAGCTTAACAATGCCTTTAACCTCAATACAGAGATAAATACAGCAGACGATATCGAAAGCGGTTGAAACTTTTATGAAGAAGATCAAAGATGCAGCTCAAATTGCAGCTCCTGGCGGCGCAGTTCACCTACGCAACGTGCGTAGCAACATCGCTCTCTCTCCGAAAGCAGTAGGACTCTTAACTCTCAAGAAACGTCTCCGGCGTGATTTCATCAGGACCAATGATCCAATAATTGACAGACTGTACCGAAGGATATCAAATCGGGTGAGAAAAGTACTAGCCATACTGAAAAGAGAAGCAACTGACGCGTTCCTGGGGAAAGTTACTGCCGATGAAAACTCAAAATTCGCGCTCTGGAAGCTCATGAAGCGATTCAAGAGACAAGTTGCTCCAAAGTTTCCAGTTCGTAACCCAGATGGCACTTGGGCAAAATCACCTCAGGACAGAGCTGAAGCGTTTGCCAGAAACCTGGAGGAAAGATTCCAGCCGTTCGAGCCAGCATCGCCAAGACGAGTACAGCTGGTTGCTGAAGCCCCAGAAGCCCCATTGCAGATGGCTCTTCCTGTAAAGCCTATTAAACTCACGAAATTGGAAGATAATATAAAATCCCTTCGCAATACAAGGCTCCTGGTGCGGATCACATCGACAACCGCTCCATTAAGCTGATGCCCCACAGAGCTTTGTTATTTCTTGTACTAATTTTCAACTCTGCTCTTCGACTGGGACACTTCCCAAGCGCCTGGAAGAAGGCGAATATCATTATGCTCCATAAAAGTGGGAAGCCAGCAGAGGAATTAGACTCCTATCGCCCAATAAGCCTGCTTCCAGCATTTGGCAAATTACTTGAGAGGTGCATCCTGAGAAGATTGCTCGAGTCCCGAAAGGTCCAGAAAGGTATTCCGAAGTTTCAGTTTGGTTTTAGACTCAGGCATGGCACACCTGAACAGCTACACCGCGTAGTAAACTTTGTACTGGAAGGTTTCCATGGAAAGGAGTTCGTCGTTGGAGCTTTTCTGCACATCCAGCAGGCTTTCGACAGAGTGTGGCATGAAGGACTTCTGCACAGGCTTAAAAGGCTACTAAATCCTCAGCTATTTCTGATAATAAAAAGCTTCCTCCACGAGCGATCCTTTAAAGTAGTACAGGACGGACTGTCCTCCCAAACAAAAAGAGTCAGAGCAGGTGTACCCCAGGGAAGTGTGTTATGCCAGAAGCATCCGGTTTTTTTGGTACAACCCAAGTGGGACTATTGTATGGTGAATTACTTTCACTAATTAATCCCTGATTTAGCAAATTCCTGTACTTGGTTTTCTACTTCAATTTCGTGTGTTTGCGCAAGTGGGTATTGTTTTGAATAAATTGGGGAGTTATGTGTTGTATTTAGTACGTGTTTAATGGTATTTGTAAATGTTATTTGTCTCCTTCTTTATATTCAACATTTCTAAATTTATTTAATAAACCTTTTAACTTTAAAGTTTCCTCCTGATTTAGGTGATCTAATCGAAACTGTGAAAAATCTAATTTTTTTGTTGATTCCTGATCTGAGTTTGCAATTGGTTCTGGTGTCCTTTGGATATAAAAATTTTGGTTTCCTTCCGATTCTGAAGTAACTAATTTGTATGTTTCATCAAAAAGGGTAACTGTATTATTTTTGTAATTAATAACTGATTGTGTATTTTTCAACAATTTTCTGTCAATTAGCATATCGTAATTATTAGAAAATCTGTGCACATAAAATGGTTCGGTTTTTTTTTTAAATACTATTTCTGGGTAACATAATCAAGTCGTTCAAGGTGATAGGGCCATTTGATGTTAAAACTTTACATCTACTATTTTGAATGGGAAGACAAAATATATTTTCATTGATCATATTAATTGTGGATCCTGTGTCTAGAAGGCATTTGTATGTGTAACCTTTATATACTATTTTTATGTATTCGTGTTGTCCGGGGCTGTTGACTGAAAATTTTCGTTAAATTCAGAATTATTTAGATTTTTTTCGTTATTAATTTGTACGTGTTGGACCTGTTGTTGCCCTTCATTAATGAACCCATGATTTTGATATGGATTATATTGATTTTGGTCATAATACTGTTGTTCGTAATAATTAGGTTGGACTTGTTCGAATTCATGCGCGTCTTGGAATCTCATTTCGTCAATAGACATTTTAGTTTGTTCACTGTGCGATGGTCTTAGTCGTTTAGTAATCGGGAAGTTAGAATTTTTAGATGTAGAGGGTTGTTGTAGTTGAGGGTATGTATTTTCTCTAAAGTGTGTTGTTTGGGGATTTTGGGTTTTGTTGGGATGTTGTTGGAAAGGATTTTTTTGAATAATGGGTAGTGTGTTTATGTATTGGTTGGGTCTGAAATAGTTAGATGCGTGCCACATAGGTGGGTTGTTAGTCATCTGCTGTGTATAGCTAGGTCTAAATGGTTGCATGTATTGATTAAAATTAGGTTGGAAGGGTGTGGAATATTGTGGGTAACTTGGGCGATATTGAGTTTGAACATTTGTATTGATTTTATGTGCTTTCGAATTCTGATTAGAATTTGAGTTTTTATTACGGTATTCTGGGTTTTTATTAAATTCAAAATTAATGTGTTCTTCATAAATTCCCTCATTTTGTGCAATGGTAATTAAGGATCTTAAGTCTGTAATATCGTGGTGAGCTAAAATAGTAAATAATTGTATTGGTAGTTTCTTTATCAGTATCTTAATAGAGTCCTTAATAGCCTGAATATAAATAAGGAAATCTGGTTGGTTACCTTCTAGGTGTAGTTTCGAAATTAATAATTGACGTCCGCTTCTTCGCAGAATGCTCTTAGGTTTCCTCTGTAGGTTGTCTCCCTTAAGTTCTCCAGAAGTTTGTAGTTTGGTGTTTGGGTTTTAAATTCCGCGATGAGTCTTGACTTGAGGGTAGGCCAATCTTCGATGTTCGGAAGTCCCAAAGATCGTTTAATCTTTCCGTCCAAGTTCCTTTCGATGGCTCCCAGTAGAATCCTCTGTTGTCGGACATCATTGGTTTGGTAGAGCGAAATTACGAAATCCACTACGTAATTCACACAAAGGTGTGAAGGGTTTCTGGATCACCCTTGAATGCCATAATGTCTTTAAGCTGCCGACGGGCTTCGTCAAGGTTGCTGTCGCTCAGCGCAACGATTTGGGGTGCGGCAATAATTGTTTGTGACATTTTTATTGTAAAATTTTAAATTTTGTATTTTATTTATTTTTTTGGGAATTAATGTTTTTGTTTTTTGTTTTTGTTTTGGATTTTATGTTATTTTTTTTTTCGGATTTAATGTTATTTTTTTTTTGTTTGTTTCGGATTTAATGTTATTGTTTTTTTTTTTTAAGTTTTTTAGTTTCACTTACATTTTTTTTATTGTACATTTTTAATTTTGGTGTTGTATTATTATGTTGCTTTAACTTATTGTTCTTTTTTTTATTTTTCTTAAAGTATAAAAGCTTGTTTAACTTCACTTTCTTATAATTTTAATAGTTAGTTGCCTTTGGACTTAATGTTTTTGTTTTCGTATTTCACTTCCACTTTTTATTGGATAACCGAATTGGAATTATAATCCAAGTTGAAGAGTTTTCACGAATTTATTTTGGGAAATATTTCGAGCACTGGATTACAAAATTTAACTTATTTTCCACTCGAAGGTTCTTTTTTCGGATACTTTTTATATCCTACCGACTGCGCCAGTAAAATAGTAGTAATATTTTTTAATTGAGTCGAATAAAAGTCCCGTCAGTTGACTAAGGACAACGCTGAGAAGAATTATTTAACGAAGGCTTTTATTGAACTTCTTTATTCGGATATCAGCTTAAGACTAAACATCAAATGTAAATTGGATTGGGCAGAAGCCTCAGTGTTTTAACAATATTTGTATTTCGGGAGAGCATTGCTCTTGGAATTTTTAAGGTTAGGAAAAGATTCAAAAAGAGCAGTCAAATCTGCTTAGGTCAGGCTTTAGGATATTTACCAGAACGGCTACGTGCCGCCGCCAAAGAATTCTTTATTAGAAATGGATGCTGCGCAGCTGGGATACATTATGGAAATAACTTAAGTGAATTACTTTTTATAGTTTTTTGAAATAATTGAAGTGGCCGGTTTGGACCACCCAAATACGTCACTATATATAGGCAATGTTGGGAACGATTTTATAAAGTTGACACTTCTTTTAATAAAAAATCTTTGATTACGATGGACAGCAAATTATGTCGCGATTCATAATTGGTATATTGCTGGTAAATCCGATACCAATGGAAAATTATCCTTAAAAATTTAAGCAAAAGGACGAGAACAGGACAAAGAGGAGGATGAGGAATTAACCATATTTTGGCAGCTCACCACCAATCGGCGAGATGCAAAAATATCGTTAAAAACTTAAGCAAAATGTTGAGAAAAGGACATTTGAGCTTATAAGTGATTTTGCATTTTAATAAATTTAACCGAATTAGCAATAACTTGGTTTGTTTAACTCCATTCGAAGAGAGTTATACCTTTCCGAATTCGAATCTTCGAGTACTTTCTATGTTTCGTATATGTATCAAGCGTATTACTTAAAAACCCAAGTTAGGGGGCGAGAAACGGACATACGGGCCTATAGGCGATTTTTGAAACGATTTTATAAAGTTTACACTTCGATCAATTAGAAATCTTTTTTAACGATGGACATCAAATTAAGTCCCGATTCATTAATGGTATCTTGCTGGTAAATCGGATTCAAAATGGAAAATTATTAAAAACTTAAGCAAAAGAATGAGAAAAGGCCATTCGGGCTTATACGGGATACGGGAATCGGATACAAAATGGCAAAAACATCGTTAAAAACATACGCAAAATGTTGAAAAAAGGACATACGTGGTTATAAGAGATTTAGCATTTTGATAAATTTTACCAATTTAGCAATAACTTAATTTTTTCAACTCCAATCGGCGAGAGTTATACCTTTCCGAATTCGTATCTTCGAGTTAAATCGATTAATCGTATATGCGTTATTCGTATGCCTTTTAAACCCAAGTTAGGAGGCGAGAAAAGGACATATAGATATAAAACGATTTTATGAAGTTTACACTTCGATTAATACAAAATCTTTGATTACTATTAGACTCCCTAATTAGGTTAAAGTATGTAAATATGTAAATACTCGATAGAAATTATGATACTCTGCAGTATAAGTTACTACAAACAGTAACAGTGGACTGCAATGTAAATAAATACAATTTTTATATAAAACAAGTGAGAAAGAAAGTGAAAAGTTATCTTCGGCTTGCCGAAGATGGTATACCCTTGAAAACAAAAAAGTTTTCCATACAAAGACTTGTTTTCATATCGATCGTTTGTATGGCAGCTATATGATATAGATGTCCGATCCGGACCAAACTTTTACAAATCGTGTATGGCTATATCAAATGAATAAACGTTAAATTCGGTTGCAATAGCTTGGAAAACAAAAAAGTTTTCCATACAAAGACTTGTTTTCATATCGGTCGTTTGTATGGCAGCTATATGATATAGAAGTCCGATCCGGACCAACCTTTTACAAATCGTGTATGGCTATATCAAATAAATAAATGTTGAATTCAGTTGCAATAGCTTTGAAAACAAAAAAGTTTCCCATACAAAGACTTGTTTTCATATCGGTCGTTTGTATGGCAGCTATATGATATAGTGGTCCGATCCGGCCGATTCTTAAACTTGATCTGCGTGCAACAAAAATAATGATCTGGTGAAAATTTCAAAACGCTAGCTTTAAAACTACTGTCTATTTTTTGCATAGAAACAGACGGACATGGCTATATCGACTCGGCTGTTGATGCTTATCAAGAATATATATACTTTGTGGGGTCGGAGATGCTTCCTTTAATGCGTTACACATTTCTGGACAAAATTATAATACCCTTTTTCAAGGGTATAAAAAAAACAAGTGAGAAAAGTTATCTTCGGCTTGCCGAAGATGGTATACCCTTGAAAACAAAAAAGTTTTCCATACAAAGCCTTGTTTTCATATCGGTCGTTTGTATAGCAGCTATATGATATAGTGATCCGATCCGGACCAGACTTTCACAAATCCTGTATGGCTATGTCAAATGAATAAATGTTGAATTCGGTTGCAATAGCTTGGAAAACAAAAAAGTTTTCCATACAAAGACTTGTTTTCATATCGGTCGTTTGTATAGCAGCTATATGATATAGTGATCCGATCCAGACCAGACTTTTACAAATCGTGTATGGCTATATCAAATGAATAAATGTTGATCTCAGTTGCAATAGCTTGGAAAACAAAAAAGTTTCCCATACAAAGACTTGTTTTCATATCGGTCGTTTGTATGGCAGCTATATGATATAGTGGTCCGATCCGACCGATTTTTAAACTTGATCTGCGTGCAACAAAAATAATGATCTGGTAAAAATTTCAAAACGCTAGCTTTAAAACTACTGTCTATTTTTTGCATAGAAACAGACGGACAGACGGACAGATGGACGGACGGACAGACGGAAAGACGGACATGGCTATATCGACTCGGCTGTTGATGCTGATCAAGAATATATATACTTTGTGGGGTCAGAGATGCTTCCTTTAATGCGTTAAACATTTATGGACAAAATTTTAATACCCTCTGCAAGGGTATAAAAAACCCCCGCTTCGACAATAAATTGTGTGCATATGGATAAGACACAAATTCTTAATTATTTTTCTGTCAGTACACGTACAATTCAACTATTTTGTTTCCTTTTACTTTTTTTTACAGACATTTAAGTGTTGATAAATAATAAATTACTACTACTAAAAAAAACCTTATTTCTCTTACAAGTGAATTAAATTAGTCGTGTATAAGTTAACTAAGTTAACCGGACCGATCGTCCGTTCATAAGTACCGGTCAAATTGCTGACCAAGCATTTGACCGGAAGCTCATACATAGCCGGCAAAGCTCTGCACTTTGGCAGAGGCCGCTATGAAGCTTTTCCTTTGTTAGCTTTTAAGCAGTGAGTTTTGGATAATCGAGTAATAAAGAGCACAAGCTCATAAAACCAACTCCGGCAATCTGTCGTTATCATTATAAACTATCATAGCTATCTGAGTCCCTAGGCCAGAAGCCTAGAACACCTTCGCAACTTCGTTTGTAAGAAGCCAAGAAGATAGGGACCGTAGACAATATCCCAAAGTGCAGGAGCGCCAACAGGCCCCTCCACAAGCCAACTCGCAGAAAAGTGCCGGGAAGAACCCGCACTTTACTAAACAGCACAGAGCACAGGTGCACTCTGCTCCACGTAGCGACCGGATGGCTCGAGGGAACAGACCGGAACCTATGGACATCGACCCGTCGTTGTCCACAATGCGACAATCTCATGCCCCGGCTTACCCGAAACCGAAGCCGGCAACGTCTGGCCGCTCGGTCCCGCCTAAAAGGCAAAGGGTCAACCATGTTGGCCAAGCATCAGGCAACTCGGACACGGCTTATGCCACCGCAGCCTCCAGTGCAGCGAATGAAGTCGACGATGATTCCATACTGGAGTATGACTCTGATGCCATTAATTTTTTAGGGGAAAATCCCTGCTACCCGTCATCAGACGAAGAGTAGCGGGGATCGACATGAAACTGCTGGTTGACACGGGCGCGTCAAAAAATTTCATCCGACTATTTAACGCTCGCTGAACGCGACCGTGAAAAGACATCATTCTCAGTAAACGGAGGGAGTTCCGAAGACTACCGTTCGGACTCAGGAATGCTGCAAGCATCTTCCAGAGAACAATTGACGATATTCTGCGAGAGCAGATAGGCAAGTTCTGCTAGGTTTACGTCGATGACGTCATCATCTGTTCAGAAGATGAAAATGCTCATGTTAAGCACGTAGATTGGGTTCTGAAAAGCCAATACGATGCTAACATGAGTTTTTTTAAGAAAAGCGTGAGCTTCTTGGGGTTCATTGTCACCAACAATGGTGCGGCGACTGACCCAGAAAAGGTTAGGGCCATAAAAGAATTTCTAGAATCCAAAGACGTATTTGAGGTAAGGTCATTCTTGGGCTTGGCCAGCTATTATCGGTGCTTCATCAAAGATTTCGCATCAATAGCGAGACCCATTTCAGACATACTGAAGCGCGAGAACGGGAGTGTTAGCCGACACAGGTCCAGGGGTATCCAGGTACAATTTTCCGAAGCGCAGCAACAATGATCTCTAGGACATTGAGCGACAGAGAGGTTAACTATGCTACCAACGAAAGGGAGCTGTTAGCCATAGTCTGGGCACTAGCCAAGTTGCGGCACTACCTGTATGCGGTCAAAGAAATAAACATTTTTACCGACCACCAACCCTTGACATTTGCGGTATCGGAATCCAATCCGCCAAGATCAAGAGGTGGAAAGCACGCATCGATGAGTCTGGCGCCCGAATGTTTTACAAGCCCGGAAAAGATAACCTCGTGGCGGATGCACTCTCCAGGCAACAACTCAATGTTGCTGGAGACCAAGAACCTCAATCGTGCGCGGCCACGGTCCGCAGCGAACTTTCGCTCACACACACAATCGAGTCAACGGACAAGCCCGTGAATTGCTTCCAGAACCAGATAATTTTAGAAGAGGCGCGCTCCCCTTGGAAACGCACTTTTATATTATTTGGGAATAAGAAACGTCACTCGATCAATTTCTCGTGCAAACAAACTTTGCTAGAGGAACTTAGCAACACCATTATCCCTAATGGTGTAAACGCCTTCCACTGTGATCTTCACACGCTGGCGCTAATCCAGGACGACGTGGTTCGGCAATTTTCAGCCACAAAATTCTGGTTTTGCAAAAAAAGGGTCACCGACATTTTTGCGGTCGAGGAGAGAAAAGAGATCCTCACCACAGAGCACAACAGAGCTCACAGGTCGGCCCAAGAGAACGTGAAACAGGTACTCTCCGAGTACTACTTCCCCAAAATGACTAAATTAGTGAGCGAGATAGCCGCCAATTGCACAACCTGCGCCAAGGCGAAATATGATAGACATCCAAAGAAACCGGAGCTCGGTGAAACACCGATCCCGGACCATGTAGGAGAGATATTGCACGTCGATATCTCCTCAACGGATAGGAAATACTTCCTCACCTGAGTGGACAAGTTTTCGAAATTCGCCATGGTTCAGCCGATCCCGTCTAGAACCATAGAGGATCTAAAAACAACCCTTACTACAACTCATGAATGTTTTCCCCAAAGCCAAAGCCATCTACTGCGACAATGAGCCCTCATTGAAATCGCACACAATAGTGGCCATGCTGGAAAACCATATCGGCGTCAGCATCTCGAATGCACCGCCCCTCCATAGCGTCTCCAACGGACAGGTGGAACGCTTCCACAGCACGTTGACTGAACTTGCTAGATGCCTGAAAATTGACAAAGGCATAAGTGACACAGTGGAGTTGATTTTGCTGGCAACTGCCAGGTATAACAAGTCCATCCACTCTGTCATTGACAAAACACCGGCCGAGGTCATGTGGGCAAGTCCAGACAATCCACAATATGATGTCCAGGAAAAAATTAAAAACGCCCAAAATACGACCAGGAACCGAGAAAACGCTACTCGGCGGAACAGAGTGTTCCAGGTCGGCCATAAAGTCCTAGTAAAGTCAAACAGACGACTAGGCAACAAACTCACTCCCTTATGTGAGGAGAGGACCATCGAGGCGGACTTAGGGACCACAGTCCTAATTAAAGGGAGGGAGGTCCATAAAGACAACCTCAAGTAACCCGAGCAGGACCCCAGTTGCGGTTCGCTCGGAGCCTTTTTACATTTTTTATTCCTAGCCACGCGGCATAATTTTTAATTTTATTATTTATAGCCACTTGGCATAGGTTTTCATTAATTTTCATTATAGCCACTTGGCATAATCTTTTTTATATTCTTCATTTTTCACTATTCCTCGCGTTTTACTCCACAATTTCCAATAGGTTATGGGCCCAGGAGTAGTAAAGACTTTAATAATTGTGTGTGTTCAAGTGGAAAATAATTATTGTCTGTAATTAGCTTGTACATTTTTTATAAACATGAACGGACAAGGGTTGTGTGCGATCGACAAATTGGACGGCGAAAATTACGCAGTGTGGTCGGTGCAAATGAAGAGTGTATTGGTGCACTCAGGTATGTGGTCGTTAGTGTGCGGAAGACGCGTGAAGCAAGAAAGTGATACAGTTGAACAAGGAGCCCAATTCGACGAACTAGACAAAAAAGCACTAGCAACAATATTGCTGTGCGTGAAGGCTTCAGAAATTAATTTGATTAAAAACTGCGCTAGTTCTAAAGAAGCTTGGGACAAGCTTTCAGCTGTGTACAAGCCTCGTGGACCCGCCAGGAAAATTACCTTGTTCAGGAAATTACTCCGGTTGAGTTTGTCGGAAAGCGCGTGCGTACAAAATTACATAAATGATTTTGTGAATATCGTCGAAAAACTGAAAGAAATTGATATGCACATTTCTGAAGATATTCTTACTATTTTGATGCTGTCGGGACTCGGTAAGAAATTCGAAAATTTCGTGGTAGCGATCGAAACGCGCGAACAGTTACCGACTTTCTCTGATTTAGAAGTGAAAATTATAGAAGAGGGAGAGAGACAAGGAGTGAGTTCGGACGAAACGAAATTTTGTGTGCAGCAAGCATTTGTGTCGCGTTCCAGTGGAAAGGGAGACAAGAAAAATAGATCGGCGCAAATGAACAGTAATGCAAAGAAGAATAAAAAATGCTTTCGATGTGGTCGCGAGGGTGATTTTATTGCGCAGTGCAAAGTGAAAGACAAAAATGATGAAATAGAAAATTTGAAAAAGAGAAGTCGTTTACTATGCTTGCAAGTGTAAATAACAATGACGTTTTAACGAAATCAATGTGGTGCTTGGACAGTGGAGCAACTGCTCACATGTGTTGTGAAAGGACATTAAAGAGCATAAAGAGAAAATATTACTTGCAGGAGAAAATTATATATTTTCGGATGGCGTCGGTACGGTGGTCGTTAAAACAAAGAATGGTTCCGTTAATTTGAAAAATGTGCTTTACGTAAAAAACTTGCAAAGTAATTTCATATCGGTAGGGAAAGAAATGAAGAAGTGTTACAGGCAAGAAAAGCTGGAAATCTTTTTGTTGTTGATACTTCGAACAATCGGTGCATGTACTTGTGTGCAAATGATGAATTGTAGAAGTGGCATTATCGTTATGGTCATTTGAACATGGTGAGCTTAAAAAAAATGGCAAGTAACAATATGGTCAATGGCTTAAAGTCAATCAAAAATGTTGTGGACATAGACCGAATTGCATGTGAAACCTGTGCTAAAGGTAAAATCTGTGTGAAACCATTCCCAAAAATGGCAGAAAATCGTGCGGACAAAGTGCTAGGGCTAGTGCATTCGGACATTTGCGGGCCAATGAACAAAGTATCTGCCGGTAGAGCAAGATATATCGTAACATTTATTGATGACTATTCGCGTTATATGTTCGTATATTTTTTAAAGACCCGTGATGAATTGCTTCCCACGTTTAAAGACTTTGTCGCGTTTGCAGAAAAACAGACCGGTGAAAAACTTAAAGCAATTCGCAGCGATAACGGTCGCGAATATATAAGCCACGAGTTTCAGAAGTTCCTATCAGAAAACGGTATTAAGCGGCAATTGACAGTACCGTACACTCCGCAGCAAAACGGGGTTGCTGAGCGCGCTAACCGGACACTTGTGGAAATGGCAAGGAGCATGCTTATATATTCAGGAGTGAATGAGTTCCTGTGGGGAGAGGCAGTTAGGACTGCAGCATATCTACGCAACAGATCGGAGACAAGGTCGTTGAAGAGTCAAACACCATTTGAACTATGGACAGGTAAAAAGCCTTCGATATCGCATTTAAAAATCTTTGGATGCAAAGCGATTGCATTAAATAAGAAACATGCAGGAAAGTCCAAGCCAAAAGGCATTGAATGCATGATGATAGGGTATTCAACAACAGCGAAGGCGTACAGATTAATGCGAATTGGATCAAACCAGGTAATCGAAAGTAGAGACGTCGTTTTTCTAGAGGAAACTATAGGGTATCCGAAGAATGGAAACAGCGAGAACAAGACGGCACTTATTGACGAAATTGGAGTTGATTGTTCGCAGATTTTGGCAGTGGACAACAACAAAGAAGATGCTGAGGTGCTCGAGGAAGAGCAAATTGACAGCGAGATTAATGAAGCTGATAGTTCTGATGTTTACGAGAGTGCGAAGAGCGATGATACCGAAGAACGGGAAATTCGTGGTCCTGGTCGTCCTAAGAAGATAAAAACTGGAAAGCCCGGGCGTCCACGAAAACAATACAACTTGTTGAATATGATGAAGGTCCAAGATGTCAAGGTACCTGTTACGTTTGCTGAAGCGACACAGTCTGAAATGAGTCAAGAGTGGGTAGCATCAACTCAGAAGGAGATTGACGCCCTCGAAGCTAATCAGACATGGGAGCTACAGAACTTACCAGAAGGTAAGAAAGCCATCGGTAGTAAGTGGATTTTTGGCAAATCGAGGTTGGTGGCTAAAGCATGTGCACAACAATATGGTATCGACTTTTTTGAAACGTTTTCACCAGTTGTCAGATATTCGTCGGTGAGACTTATTATATCTCTGGCTGTTGAGCATAACTTATTTCTACATCAGATGGATGTATCGACAGCTTACTTAAATAGCGAATTGAGCGAAGAAGTCTATATAAAGCAACCCGATGGATTTGATAATAAACATTATGGAAAAGTTTTGAGACTAAAGAAGTCACTTTACGGACTAAAACAGAGCGGTAGAGAGTGGAACGCCAAGCTCAATGAAGTCTTGCAAAAACTGCATTTTGTTCCCTGTGCCAGCGAGCCATGTGTGTACACACGCAATGAGAAGGACAATATTAATATAATTGCAGTATATGTCGACGATCTTCTTATTGCAAGCTCATGTAAAAATAATTTGATTGGTATAAAAGAGTCAATTGCCAAAGAGTTTAAAGTAGTAGATAGCGGACAGCTTAATCATTTCTTGGGCATCGAAGTTGAGCGAGAAGGTGAAACTGGAGCCATATCCATAGGTCACAAGACATATATCGAGGGTATGCTACACACCTGGGGCATGTTAGATTGCAAATCGGTAGCAACGCCTTTGGAGGCAAATTTCCAAGTTAAATGTACTGATCCTAACTGCAAGCCTGTTAACGAAAAGGACTACCAATCACTTATAGGATCACTAATGTATTTGGCAATTACAACCAGGCCAGATATAATGCATTCAGTTGCAAAATTGGCTCAAAGAAATGTGAACCCACATACGGAGCATGAAGTCGCTGCCAAGCGTATACTAAGGTATTTGAAGGGCACCTCAAACTTAAAGCTTCATTATCACGCAACAGGTAAACCGATTCATGGCTACGTCGACGCAGATTGGGCAAATGACACATCGGATCGTAAATCCTACAGTGGATATGTCTTCATAAACGCAGCTGGTCCAATATCCTGGGAGTCCAAGAAGCAAAGTCTGGTGGCATTATCCAGCACGGAGGCCGAATATGTTGCATTGTCCATTGCAGCAAGAGAAGCAGTATTTTTAAAAAAGTTTCTGAAGGAAATGGGTTTTTTGATAGATCACTCAATTTTAATTTTTTGCGATAATCAGAGTGCTTTATGTTTAGCTAAGAATCCAGTATTACATAATACAAATAACTTTATTCCAAAAAGGAAATTGATGTAAAATATATATGTACAAATGACATGTTATCAGATATATTAACAAAAAACCTACAGAAAAACAAGCATTTAAAATGTATAACTGAAATGAATTGTTTTTGAATATGTTGTTGAGGAGTATTGAAATATTAAAATATTATGTATGTTAATTTGGCAACAACCATATACTAAAATTTGGTCACACTGATCTGAATCAGTTCTTTTTTCTTTTTCTGGTAACTTCCTTCTTCTGTTGTTAACTTCCGAACGACTCTCAACGATGTCACGCTTATGTCAAATAAAACAATTATTAAACTTTAACTAAATCGCCTCGCGTTTTACTCCACAATTTCCAATAGTGGGCAACTCCATTCCGAATATTTATTTATCAGTCACACAAATTACAGGTCGTTTCCACCGCTTCTGCTCTGTCTTCTGGCCGTGACATCGGCCCATATCACGGACTATTCCCAAGCGAATTATATTCCCGTCATCGACGGTCAAGTCTTAGTCTGGGAGGAATATGCCTACGTTAGACACTCAGCTAATCTCTCTAAGTATAGGCGAGTGGTTGATGAAACCGAAAACATGCTCGATTTATTCCCCCAGTCCCACATGAAAAAGCTTCTGAGCATTGACATCGCTCATCTCCGTGACATGCTTAACTCGTTGAGCGTGCATCACAGAGTTGCCAAGAGCCTGGACTTCTTGGGAACTGCGTTAAAGGTTGTCGCTGGGATACCTGACGCCGAAGATTTTGAAAAGATAAAGTTCACTGAAGCACGACTAGTTGATGCACACAATAGTCAAATTGAAATTAATACTAAAACACAAGTTCGCATCAATGAACTCACTACCACCGTCAATCAAATCTTGAAATTCTCAAAAAGTGCACAAGTTGATTCTGGCCATCTTAACGAGATGTTATTAACTCGTAATAGAATCATCGTTATGGAACTACAGAATTTGATGCTAACAATCACACTCGCAAAAATTAACATTAGTATGTTAGTCCAACCATCTTGGACCATGCAGATTTGGAGAATGTTTGGGTCGAGGAGCCAACCGACACCCCCATAAGGGAAATTTTGTCCGTTGCGTCCGTCAAAGTCTTACAATCTCCTCACATATTGCATTTCATAATAAAGTTACCCAAGATTAAGATAGCCTGCAACAAGATCACCATTCTTCCAGTGGCACACCACGATACGGTATTAAGGTTAGAGGATAACGTGGTGGCGGAATGTAACGGAGAACTCCGCGCCGTCAAGAACTGCTCCACATCACCCGGGGCAACGTTCTGTCAATTATCTTCGGTGAGCTCGTGCGCCCAAGAACTCCACGCTGGGGTCGTGGCGCATTGCGATACACAGCAGAGCGATCTTCATCCGGTCACCTATGTCGACGAAGGAATTACCGTCATTAATGATAGACCAGCACTTGTGCGTGTGGATAATGGAACGAACATCCGCATTAAAGGCACGCACCTGATAACATTTACTGAGAGTGCTATGGTTAATGAGACCGTCTTTATAAACCACGACATGGTCCAGAAAAGGGCACCGGGAGTAGCTAACTCTCCTGTCCTGAATATATCGATGAAACACGAGATCCTGAGCCTCCCATATCTTCACCGCCTGAGTGAACGCAATCTGGAGCAAATCAGGAAATTCGAAGAAGACGTCGACGGATACCGACTAAGCCAGATAGCGCTAATTGTGGGAGCAATTTTCTGCGGTCTTACCTGTGTCGGCCTAACCTATCAGCGAGCCACAAGGGCCAGAAAATCCGCAGGCCAGTTGAAGGAAGGTATCAATCTTGAAGAGGGAGTAGTTAACTAAGTAAACCGGACCGATCGTCCGTTCATAAGTACCGGTCAAATTGCTGACCAAGCATTTGACCGGAAGCTTATACATAGCCGGCAAAGCTCTGCACTTTGGCAGGGGCCGCTATGAAGCTTTTCTTTTGTTAGCTTTTAAGCAGTTCGTTTTGGATAATCGAGTAATAAAGAGCACAAGCTCATAAAACCAACTCCGGCAATCTGTCATTATCATTATAAACTATCATAGCTATCTGAGTCCCTAGGCCAGAAGCCAAAAGGAAGACAGTCCCAGCATAATCACCATAAATCTTCAAGTGAAATCCACTACCCCCGCCTTCGTACGAAGGACATCAGGAGATCATCGGCCAACCGGCAATATACCAGTGACTGCGGCGAGGGATCCCCCCCTGCAGCACCTGAACTATCGTTAATTTATATATATACCTAACCAATTTTATATTTAATCCATTGTATATTTAATCAAGTTACAACGTAAATACGCCTGTGTATATAAACTTACCATATAGGTATTAATTACACAATATACAGATTTTAAGAAAAATGTCTCAGTTAAATAAAACAAAACAAATTGTAACCCGAAATAGACTAGACGCTGACTTGACATCGGACGATATGACATCCAATTCAGAATCCTCTTTAACCGATTCCATTCCAATAGCTACTCCTTGAGATGTTTTCAATTCTCTTCGTATACCGGATGCAATTAGGTTTCTACCAGTATACGATGGTAACCCTAAAGCACTTAAGGAATTTATAGAAAATGTTGAGGAAATATTATTAGTAATTAAAGGCACTGATATGACTCCCTATGGCAGAATGTTGTTGACTATTCGTAATAAGAACGAGGCAAATGAAGTGCTACCATCGTCAGGTACTCCCCTTGCATGGTGCGACATAAAAAAAACTTTGATTAATACATTCTCTGACAAACGCGATGAGTCGACGTTACTGTGCGAACTGCATTCATTAGCCCTTCAAAATTTATCAGTTACTAAATTATTTAAATCGATTACAGAAATTAAGACACACTTGTTTAATCAGGTTGAAAACCAGGAATTACCAATAACAGTAGCAAATGCAAAGAAAGAGTCATACAACCAGATATGCTTAAATACATTTGTTTCACTTAACAGGACCTCTGGGTTCTTTCATAAGGTCAACTAAACCTACTTCTCTTATAGAGGCCTATGAGTCAGCTATTAAAGAAAGAAACATTTATTATCAAGAGCACAACAGAAAACGAAAATTTGATAATACAGAAAGTGGCACGGTATCCTCAAGCGGCGGCAAGAAAATAAAAGTTCAAGGATCTTGGAAGTCAATAGTGAAGAAGTCCATCATGCCACAAAATCCATACCCTGGAAGAACAAGCACAAGTCTGGACCGTTGAAAAATTTTAATACGTTCAGCTGGTTTATCGTCGCCACTGTACCAGGACGTGTATCTACATATATTCCAAACGACCCGCCAGTGATTCCCGTTCAACCCATACATCCGTTCTGGGCTTCACTACGAGCAAGGGGGGGGGAGAGGAATTACCATGCATACCAGCATAACCTCGTCCCCTGTCTCCTGAAACTACGAGTATATTGCACTCGATGATGAAATCGACATCATCATACACATCATCACACACACTCACACATACTGCGTAGTCGCGATGTTCTCGTCTAGTAGACGAGTAGAACTAACGGGATCAAAACCACTTCTGCATACCCGTGGATATACACGAACAATAAAGCTTTGGTTATTCTTGATCGCAACACTGAACAGAGCAGTTGACTTTATTTAAACGGGGAACAAGTATATACAAAAGGGAAACATATCATATATATAAAATTATTGTTACCTCCCACCGTATCGGCCAAGGCACAATTGGTACCTAGGGCGCCATGTGATCCTGCGGTCCAGGGTCAACCCTAGATATAATAGAGCGTTATTCATAGGGATGGTTTCCCCGGTGAGGTTGACCCCCCGTCAAGGGGGCAATCCCCCCTGCGTAGTGCGAAGGTTGTGTGTGGAGGATTTCTCCACGATGTTGCATCGTTTTAGCCATGGATCGAGAGTATCCAGTTGTGTCTGTATGATGGCTGATGCTTCCTGGGGATCTGTGGCGGAGGCTAGGAAGGCGGTGTCATCTGCATATATCGCAACTGTGAGGTTCCGAGAGGGGGTGATGGGGAGGTCCGCTGTGTAGAGTGTGTACAAGATGGGTCCAAGAACACTGCCTTGTGGTACTCCTGCTCTTATAGGCCTAGGCGTGCTAATTGATGATCCGCATCTCACTCGGAATTCTCTTTCCTCTTAACTTAAGATTATGATCAAAAAGAACTCCAAGATCATTGATTGTGGAAACACGATCATGGACGTGATTTCCGAGAAAGTAAAAGACAATAAGCGGTACACTGCGATGGAATGTCATAAGTTTGCATTTGGAGCAGTTTAGAAATAGAAAATTGCTTGAGCACCACGTAAAGAATTTATCTAGGTCTAGTTGCCGATAGGAGTGCAGAAAATGTTCCGAGAATTGATAAGGCTTTGTACTAGGCGTCTGTGCTGCTTAGGGCTACAACACTTTGTTTCTTAGACTCCCTGCTGAAGACAGCATCTGCTGCAAAGAAGGCCCAGCCAGTAAATGATTTTCGATCGATGGAATCGCCAGCCCAATCCGCATTCACGTAACAGTGTATGTTGTGCTTAGACTTCATGTAATGGAGTTGCACCTCGGATGTGCCTCTGAAGTAGCAGAGGATACGTTTGGCAGCCGCTTCGTATTCCTTGTGTGGATTTGCATTTCTTTGAGCAAGCTTTCTGTAGAATATAGTATGTCTGGTCTAGTAGTCATCGCTAGATACAGCTCGGTCACAGTCCTCGTTTGTGCAATTAACTTGATGGGCAGCTTCTAATGATATACAGTTTGGCTTACAGTTTTGATATAAAGTGACACAGTATATTGCTTGCTACCAATTTCAACGCTTCCGGTTGCTCTCTTTTCTCACTTTCTATGCCTACGAAATGTTTCAGTTGGTCGCCATCAACCACATTGAACTCCCTAGATATGAGCGTCTTAATTTCGTTGAGATCATCATTGTCAGAACTTGCTATCATCAGGTCATCAACGTATACAACAATATAAGCATGACTCACTATGGCAAAGGGAAAACCCAACTTTTATCTTTTCGTTCCATTTGCATCCACTCTATTTTAAGCCATATAATGACTTGTGAGTTCGCAGGACTCTTTGTGGATGATACTCATCGATGAAACCTTCAGGCTGCCGTATGTACACCACATCATGTATGTCACAATTCAAATACGCCGATGATACATCCATTTACTGAATGTACATCCCATGTTAAACTGCTAAGGCAATAACCAGCCGTATTGTGGAGTATCTGGCAACTGGTTAAAAAGTTTCATAATAATTAATACCCCAGCGCTGCGAGCACCCCTTGGCAACCAGCCGCGATTTGAAGCAATCAACATTTCCATACTTATCACGCTTGACGGTAAACACCCACTTGCATCCAATGAGCTTCCCGCCTTTTGGCATTCATTGAAAAATCGTTCATCAAAAAAAAATTTTTTTTCGGTGTTAACTTGAATTATTTTTCGGAATTTTGTGTTTTGTTATTTCAATTTTTTACGGCCTGCCAGCACTTGGGACTTGGGGAACTGCGCATTTACAACGGGCCGTGTCGGGCTGCCAAAAGCGGAGTCCCATTGTGGCCGCTGCCCCTGTCGCTGCCGTTGCTGGTTGTATGCCACAAATATAATAAAAAATTATTTTTTTTTCTTCTGTTGTGACTAAATATTTGCAAAAACGTAAATTAAACGCCAACTTAGAGTATGGACTGGCAGGCCCCGCCGCGTGCCATCAAGCTCGGCAAAACAATGCCCTGCAAGAAGGCCCTCAAAGCAAGGAAGTGCAGCTCGAGCAGAGACTCAAGCTGGAGCTCTTCTTTCTCGGAGCCTAGCGAGATCAAGCGCAAGCCCGCGCGTAATAGGCAAGGAGAGAAGCCAGACGTCACACCTAGCACCAGCGCAGCTCTGCGCAGCAAGCTGGCAAAACAATCCCTTTGCCCTCCCCTCAAGCAAAGAAGATGACGACGAACATGACGAACCCGAAACTGCCTTAGAGGCAGTGGCTACTAAATCAGCAGAGAAACCAATCCCGATCCCGAAGACCATCACGCCTCCCCCGATCTACATCCCAGATAACGACTCTAGTCGGAACCAAAATGGACTTCTCGTATAAAACGGAGAGAAATAATAACGTACGCGTAATGATGCCAGACAAGGAGTCCTACACAGCCCTACGCCAGCACCTCGTGGCACATAACAAAAGACACCGCACCTTCCAAGCAAAGGAGGAGAGAGCGTACAGGGCTGTCATCAAGGGACTTCACCACTCAACGGACCAGACTGAAATTAAAGAAGAACCCCACAAATACGGCCATACTGTGAGGGATCTGCACAATCCCATTGGCAGGAAATCCAAACAACCACTGGGGTAACAAACGCAGTCCGCTCGATCGAGTTCGGATGAATTGGGATCTGATGAAGTCCATTTGCCATATCTATGTAGGTGAAAAACTTTGCACCGCTCAGTCTAGCTATTTGGTCAGAAATAAGCGGCAGTGGATACTTGTCGGAGACGATATTAGCGTTAAGCTGTCTATAATCTACGCAGAGGCGGTCTGTACCATTTTTCTTCCGAACAAGTAACATTGGACTAGCAAACGGCGAGGAACTGGGCCTTATGATATTTGATTCTATCAGTTGTTTAAATAACTGGCGAACTTTCCTTTTTCCTCTACACTCATTCTATAAGGTCGCATTTGAGGCGTCTTATTTGGATCAATTTAGCGAATCTCCAACTGACCCGTAGTCACGCGGCTTTGAGGAATTCCGTCAATAAAGGAATTTTAATATTCATGTAGTATTGATAGCAGTTGCTCTCTATCGGATCCATGCACGTCAGTATCAACATTAGCCAAATCAGGATTGCATTCGGAAATTAGAACAGGCAACATAAATTTTTCATTAAAAATTGTAAGTGCGTTTGATGTAATAGTCACATCAATTCCCTGGCTCAAAATATCCCGACCAATCAGAGCGTTGACTTTCGGACAGGATGTAGTCTACTGTTGAACACCAGGGCTGAGCATCTGAATTTTCTCGTTCGGGGTTGAATTTTGGCAGCACAACAGAGATTTCGTTTTTGGGTTGATTATTTGAATTATGCACATGTATTAAAATTTCAGAAAAGTTGCCATTTTGCGACTCCAAAATTGCAAGAAAACTATTTTCACGTGTGATGTTGGCGATCCCACTTCTGATGTCGGATTATATTCCGATTCGGACTCAGAAACACTCCTCTGCACGGCTTTGGCGCCACGTTTTCTGATCTTTGGTTGGGAGCGCGGCATGTCTGTTTCCTTTTACTTTCCTTCATCAAGTGATGAACTCAACTGTGTGCTTATACCTACCACGCATCATGATGAAATGCATGGTGTTGCGATTACTTTGCATATACGAGGGCGGGTCAATAAGTCCGTGACTATTTGAATGAAACACAGGTTTTTAGATAAAAAGATATTTTATTTTTCAACGTTGTCTCCTTTGAGCTCTATACACTTAGCCCAACGTTTCTCCAATTTTGTTATCCCTTCCAAAAAATATGATTTGTCGAGGTCTTCAAAATAGGCATTTGTTTGTGAGATGACTTCGTCATTGGAGTCAAATCTCTTTCCGCCGAGCCATTTCTTCAAGTTTGGGAACAAGAAATAGTCACACGGGGCTAGATCGGGTGAATAGGCCGGATGAGGGAGCAATTCGTAGCCCATTTCATGGAATTTTGCCATGGAAACTGCACATTTGTGCACCCGTGCATTGTCCTGGTGGTAAAGAACTTTTTTCTTGGCCAAGTGCGGTCGCTTTTTTTTTAATGCCTCATCGAATCGACCCAATAAGTTGCTGTAATATTTACCATTGATTGTTTTTCCTTTTTGAAGGTAGTCAATGTGGATAATACCGCGTGCATCCCAAAAACAGTCGCCATGACTTTATTGGCTGACAAACCCCCCTTTGCCTTCTTTGGCGCCGATTCACCCCGAGAAACCCTCTGTTTTGACTGCTGTTTGGTCTCCGGTGTGTTGTGGTGGATCCACGTTTCGTCCACGATTACGAAACGGCGCAAAAACTCGTTCGTATTGCGATTGAACAACGCTAAACATTCCTGCGAAACTGTCACACGGTTGCATTTGTGGTCGATTGTGAACAAACGCGGCACCCATCTTGCGGAAAGCTTTCTCATACCCAAATGATCATTCAAAATTGAAACCACTGAGCCATGTGAAATGCCTACGGCTTCCACAATCTCTCTCACTTTTAATCGCCGATCGGCTAAAACCATATCGTGGATTTTTATACCCTTGAAAAAGGGTATTATAATTTTGTCCAGAAATGTGTAACGCATTAAAGGAAGCATCTCCGACCCCACAAAGTATATATATTCTTGATCAGCATCAACAGCCAAATCGATATAGCCATGTCCGTCTGTCCGTCTGTCCGTCTGTCCGTCTGTTTCTATGCAAAAAATAGACAGTAGTTTTAAAGCTAGCGTTTTGAAATTTTTACCAGATCATTATTTTTGTTGCACGCAGATCAAGTTTAAGAATCGGTCGGATCGGACCACTATATCATATAGCTGCCATACAAACGACCGATATGAAAACAAGTCTTTGTATGGAAAACTTTTTTGTTTTCCAAGCTATTCCAACCGAATTCAACATTTATTTTTTTGACATAGCCATACATAAATTTTAAAAGTTTGATCCGGATCAGATGACTATATCATATAGCTGTCATACAAACGACCGATATGAAAACAAGTCTTTGTACGGAAAATTTTTTGTTTTCCAACCTATTGCAACCTAATTCAACATTTATTTATTTGACATAGCCATACACGATTTGTGAAAGTTTGGTCCGGATCGGACTACTATATCATATAGCTGCCATACAAACGACCGATATGAAAACAAGGCTTTGTATAGAAAACTTTTTTGTTTTCAAGGGTATACCATCTTCGGCAAGCCGAAGATAACTTTTCTCACTTGTTTCAATTGTTTCAGATGTGGAAACCTCAACTGGGCGTCCAGAACGTTCGGCATCTTCCGTGCTTGTACGGCCACATCGGAATTCAGTATACCACTTTTTTACCATGGAAATGGATGGTGCAAGTCTCCATAATATTTATCAAGCTTGGCCTTGGTTTGCGTAATGGATTTTTTCCTCAAAAAATAATGCTTAATGAGCACACGAAATTCACTTTTTTCCATTTTCCTCTCAGTCAACGCGGTAGTTTGATATTAACGGCTGTCAAAAACAAACTAAATGTCGCAGCTTGTTCAATTTTTGACAAGAGTCAACTGACAGATGACTGTTGACGGGAGCAGTGTTACCATTTCAATTAAGAAGCGGGAAATTCAAAAAGTCACGGACTTATTGACCCGCCCTCGTACACATACCATCACACAGTGTTATCTCACCATGCTCATGCACACAACGCTCATACGCCACATACGCTCCCTCCCCTTCGCCCATACTCGCGGTCAGACTACGTTAGGTAGTAACTAATAATAGTTGTCTACCACGCTCGAGCATACAAAGGGATAATACGGAGAGAAAGAACATTGCAAACGAGATAAGCGGACTGTCGCCATGCCACTCTGGCGGCAATGCTCGTTACAATTGAATTTGAAAATAATTTGTTACAATATTCGTTATAATTTGAATTTGAAAATAATCTGCGACATATCTATTTTCGTTGCAAATTGTACAATTTTTTATGCATTCCTTTAATTTGATAAATAAATTTGGCCAATGATATAATCTATTGATTTGATGTAATTTTCGTCTAGTCCTCTATGAGCTCGACTATGTGTTTCTTCTGTTATAATAGCTTTATCTTCATTGTTCTCTACGTTTTGAAGAAATATTTTTGTAGAAATATTTTTATTTTAAAAACCTAATGTGACGCTAGCCAACAAAATCGGAAACTTTTTCAATATTTCAACACCATCAACATCTGATAATTTTCGTCAATTAGCCTCGGAGTGAGAAAATCAATAATTAAAATGACAGCCCTTCCTTATATTATTATAGAACCCCTCGTGAGCTAACCACTAATGTTTCTTACTGACACAGGCGTTTTCCGATAACTTATAAATCCACTATTCGCTACCACATCTGAGACCAGAAAACTTGTTCAGAAAACTTACCTTAACAACAACTTAAACACACATCAAATTCTTGAAGAAGTCAGATACCCTGCATTTAAGGAATTTAATACGTCTGGACCTTTTTTATTCTTCTTATTGTGATTTTTTATTTTTCAATAGGACATGGCACGTCCATAAAGTAATATACTCTGGTATTCTCACAGCTGTGGGGAAGACTCTTTCGACATGTCGGCAACACTGCCACGTAGCCTCACCTCTCTTCTTTAAAACGAGAACAAACCGAGGTTAGTGTGTAGGCAGCATGTGACGCAGCAGCATCTCTCGAAAAATGTCGATCGAATTTCCAGCTAAATGCAAAATATGCGACGTCACTCGTTAAATTCGTTAAAATTAATAATATGGTAAAAATTTCACCACTTGCATCAATAGGGATGGGGACTATGTGGAAAAGTAACTTACTTATGTAAAAGTGTAACAAGTATGTTTTTGTTTTAATGATTTTTTTTACCCCTACATAAATTGAGTACACTTACTTTCTAGACGTACCTCGTACTTTTGACGGAGTTCTTGAAATAGATATACTTCAGCAAATATGAGTAGAAAATTGATTTAGTAAAATCACAATTTAAAACTACACTAGCTCACTTACCCATTTGCTTCCAAGACATATCGAATCCCCAATTATATGCTCTAGTACATAAATATCTAGTATATATGCCCAATAATGTAAATATCCTCCCATTGACGGTAAATTTGCAGAACGGCACATTTGTAACTGAACAAAAAAAATTGATCCGGATATATTTTTGTAGGAAGGACTATACCGGGCAACAGACTACATCAGCTACATCGAATTTATAAATTGTCCAAATTCATTAAAACATGTTGACTCGAGCACGACAATAGAAGTTGAAGAACGGAAAAAAGACGATGTTAGAATTTAATTTTTACGGTTATGTAGAAATACGAGACATACCTAACAATAAATTATTTAAACAATTACATTTAGAACACCTTATTACGGAAGACACCTTAAAAAAACTTTGTTCAATTCAAAGACATATTTTATGATGAAGATACAAAATTAAACTTTGCCAATACAATTAAACATATCCCAACTACGGACGACATTCCATAATACACCAAGCCATTCAGGTATGAACATTTCGAAAGAATGGAAGACCAAAATCAGATAATGAAGTTAATAGACATGAATATTATTAGAGATAGTTACTCAACCCTTAACAACACAATTAACTGAGGACGGCTAAAATAGATTTTTTGATACATTCGAAATTTGTCAAACGCTTTCTGTAATGATCCTATCAATATCCGGATTTTTTTAAACAATTCATCTTGACTATGGGCCCGACGCAGTTTAGGAACCGAAAAACCTGTATTGTAAGCCAGCAGAAACTTGAACCGAGCAGAATTATAGTACAGTAGAAAATGAAATACTGCCCATTATTTGGTCAAAGCCAGAATTCAACTAAAAAATCATTGCCAGAACATTAAAAACTCTACTAAAACCCAACATAATCTGCACAGTATATTCAAAATACAAATTTTCAAAAATTTTCATTTCAAAAATGGCATGATATTTCTAACACTTCTTATAGGCATCGAAAACCAAGAAGATCAAATCCGTACTCTACATTGAAACTTAAATCATAGAGGTGCCGATAAAGGGACACTGAAACTCAAAAGACAGTTTTATTTCCCGAACCTGAAGGGAAAAGTAAAAAAGAAATTCAAAACTGTAGCGTATGGTAACATTGAAATATGACAGAAACTCCCCTAAACAAGCCTACCAAAAGAACCCACGAATGGACCATTAAATATTGTGATATGCGCACATATTGAGTATCTACTGTATACAAATACAGCAGAATATTTTATCAAAACATAAATACTTACACATTGTAGAACTTTTATACAATGTTCAAGTAAACAGTTCAGCTCAAGTGCAAGTGTAAGTAGATCACTCACTTGAGCGGGCCGTTAATACAAAAGTGCATAATCAGTGTTTCAACGCTAGCCAAATACTGACCATAATAACATGCTCGAGTTACCATGCCAGCATAACCTCGTCCCCTGTCTCCTGAAACTATATTGCACCCGATGATGAAATCGACATCATATACACATACACTCACACATACTGTGTAGTCGCGATGTTCTCGTCTAGTAGACGAGTAAAACTAACGGGATCAAAAGCACTGCTGCATACCCCTGGATATACCCGAACAATAAAGCTTTGGTTATTCTTGATCGCAACACTGGACAGAGCAGTTGACTTTATTTAAACGGGGAACAAGTATATACAAAGGGGAAACATATCATATATATAAAAGTATTGTTACCTCCCACCGTATCGGCCAAGGCACAATTGGTAACTGGAATCCACTGAAATCCACTGGAAGGAGGGAACCACGATCAAGGGTATAGTAATCAAAGATTAAGCGAATTAAGAAATTAAATAAAGAAATTGGACATAAAGTGGAAAGAAGTGTAATGTTTGTATAATTCATGTATTTAACGTAATAAGAGTGTGCAAAAAAGTGGTGCATATACCTGTATAGTAAAATTAGTTGTAATATTTTTTATTAGAGTCGAATAAATGTTACGTCAGTTGACTAAGGACAACGCTGAGAAGAATTATTTAACGAAGGTTTTTATTGAACTTCATTATTCGGATATCAGCTTAAGACTAAAAATCAAATGTAAACTGGGTTGAGGAGAATCCTCAGTATTTTAACAATATTTGTATTTCGGGAGAGCCTTGCTCTTGGATTCTTAAGATTAGGAAAAGATGCAAAGAGAACAGTCAAATCAGCTTAGGTCAGGCTTCAGGATGTTTACAAGCACGGCTAAGTTCCGCTGCCAAAGAATTCTTTATAAGAAACGGATGCTGCGCAGCTGGGATACATTATGGAAATCACTTAAGTGAATTACTGAAATCTGAATTCTCTGAAATAATTGAAGTGGCTGGTTTGGACCACCCAAATACGTCACTCCCCTTCCCTTAAAGAGAAGCCTATACTTGGGCTGGGATTGATGGATATAGTATGGGAAATGGAGTTTCTTCTATTTCTACAATATTTGTTGTGGTGTGTTTTGATTTTGATTTTTTCTTATTTTAAGTTTTGCATACAGCATCATGAATGGGTTAAATGTTACATATCTTAAATATAAGTACAACAAAATAAGTGTAATTATTACAATGGTCATTAGTATGTAAAGTGTAATATTGTTCTCTGAAATTATCTCAACAATGTCGTTGTGTTTTACAATTTTTATTTTTGTTATATTAAGTAGTGTGTATAGTGGTGTCAAATCTGTTTCTGGTTTTAACACATTTTCACTTAAAATTATACTATTGATTTCTATTTTGCATTGCGTAACTCTTATCATTTTGTTTCCTTCTATTTTTATATTATTAATTGAATTTTGTCAATTTTGGTTAAGAATGGTTTGGGTTAAGTTCCAGGTTACAATTGTGTTTGGTTCTATGTATTTTATTATTTCGTTCGTGTCCACTGGCTTAAAATTACAAATTGGTTTCAAGTGTTTAATAATATTGGTGACACATTCATTTTTTATTTCTTTATTTTCGGCATTATAAACTTTACTTTATTTTTCAAAATATGATTGTGTGTCGGTGTAATCTAGCTGATAACCGTTGGAGTCTGGGTAAGGGATTATTTTAATTGTGTTTATTAGTGACAAATAAATGGGTATGTGGGATATGATTAATAATTGATTATCATTGTAGTTAATCCAAGTCGATGTTTTAATGTTTAAAATATTTTGGCTGTTCACATTCTCAAGTGTGTCATAGTTTAGTAATTTGGGGTTAAACAGTCCAAGCCTGGAAAGCTGCATAGCCGTTTCCAAATCTTCTACGTATTCCATAAACTGCATTAGTTCGAACAAAAGACTGTTAATGATGGTGTGGTTATTTTCATAGTTCTATATCTTTTGCATTCCGTCATTTATCAATCGTATAGCGTCGTTGAGTTCATGTAATTTTACTGAGTTATGGGCATTGATGTCAAGTTTATCCTGTATTTCGACTTGATCATTTTCATCTAGTGTTCCAAATAGGTATTTAAAAACTGAGCCTACAATGTTAATAGGTCCCCGTTTGTTTCTATGTTTCAGGGTTATTCCGGCTAGTTCTCTTTTCATTTTATTGTATAAAAATTTGATCTGGGGTGCATGGTAATCGGTTCGTAATCTTTGCTCAAAATAGTCAACCACGATGTCTATTTCAGTTAAATTGATTTTCAAGCAATGATGTTCAAAGGAGGATGGTATCTGGACTGGCTTATCAGAAAAAAGGAGATATCCGTGGTTGGTGTCAATATTATTATAATGTTATCAGGTACTAGGTGCCTGTGAAATTGAGAGTTGATTATTTTTCTTTTGTTTTTTTAATTGTGTTTTGTAGTAGTGCATAACTCTATTTATATTAGTGATTTTGTAATGGTCAGGGTCTGTCTGTTTTACATTTTTGGTTGATTTAAATGGATTTTCTAATTTGCCTTTCTGTAGTGGACCTGTTCTGTAATTAGTGTCAATATTAAATTCCTGTCGGTCTTCATTTATTTTATGTATTTTCTTCTCTTTAATTTTTTGAGTGTCTAATATAGGATGCCCAGCGTATAAGAAAAGTTGAGCAGGTGTCTGTCCAGTAGTGTCATGTTTAATTTTATGGTTGTATGTGTAAAGGATTGTTTCTATCTTGCTTAATTTTACTTCTTCATCATCAGATGAATTCGTCATTGAAATATCGTTCATCAAAAAGGAACTTTGTTTTCGGTTTTAAATTGAATTATTTTTCGGAATTTTGTGTTTTGTTATTCCCGCACTTGGGACTTAGTGGATTGCGCATTTTACGGGCCGCGTCGGGATGCCAAGAGCGGAGTCCCACTGTGTCCGTTGCCCCTTCGCTGCCGTTGCTGCTGTGACTAATTATCTGCATAAACGTTATAGAACGCCAACCTAGAGTATGGACTGGCAGGCCCCGCCGCGTGCCATCAAGCTCGGCAAAACAATGCCCTGCAAGAAGGCCCTCAAAGCAAGGAAGTGCAGCTCGAGCAGAGACTTAAGCTGGAGCTCTTCCTTCTCGGAGCCCAGCGAGATCAAGCGCAAGTCCGCGCGTAATAGGCAAGGAGAGAAGCCAAACGTCACACCTAGCACCAGCGCAGTTCTGCGCAGCAAGCTGGCAAACAACCCCTTTGCCTTCCTCTCAAGCAAAAAAGATGACGACGATCATGACGAACCCGAAACTGCCTCAGAGGCAGTGGCATCTAAAACAGAAGAGAAACCAATCCCGATCCCGAAGACCCTCAAGCCTCCCCCGATCTACATCCCAGACGTGACCGACATTACAGCGGTTGTCAAGATGATATCGGATTTAGTCGGATCCGAAAAGAATTTCTCCTATAAAACGGAGAGAAATAATAAAGTACGCGTAATGATGCCAGACAAGGAGTCCTACACAGCCCTACGCCAGCACCTCGTGGCACATAACAAAAGACACCGCAGCTTCCAACCAAAGGATGAGAGAGCTTACAGGGCGGTCATCAAGGGACTTCACCACTCAACGGACCAGACTGAAATTAAAGAAGAACTCCACAAATACGGCCATACTGTGAGGGATCTTCACAATCCCATTGGCAGGAAATCCAAACAACCACTGGGGATCTTCTTTGTCAATCTAGAACCAGCAAGCAATAACACAGAGGTTTTTAAAATAAAGAGGATTTGCAGATCAGTCGTCACCGTAGAGCCCCCACTGAAATTCAACGATGTTCCACAATGTTTCAGATGCCAAGGGTTCGGA
Source organism: Drosophila ercepeae (assembly GCA_018150545.1). Classification (NCBI taxonomy): domain Eukaryota; kingdom Metazoa; phylum Arthropoda; class Insecta; order Diptera; family Drosophilidae; genus Drosophila; species Drosophila ercepeae. The sequence continues at coordinate 166,888 of JAECWL010000085.1, read as the reverse complement.
CACACCCAGCGCTACTGCTTCCTGGAACATCGCTGCGTGAAATGTGGTTGTTCTCACGACTCTAGGTCATGCACCAAAAAATTGCCAAGCTGATCACCCTGCGTCGTTCAGAGGATGCCCTGCCTACAAAAAGGCAAAAGCGCAGCAATCTCCTAAAGCCAGACCCGTTGAGAGTAGCAACAAACCACCTCTCATCCAGATACCAACTATCATTAATGGTACAAGTTATAGGGACGTACTCCTAGAAAACCAAGTGACACAGCCAACGAATCCCCACTCCCGAAGCCCCACAACCCAACCAGTTTGATACGATGCTTGCCCGCATGGAAGGATCAATTGAGAGGATGATGGAAAAGTTGATATCGCAGATGTTATCGCAGATGTTATCGCAGATGATGCAGTTTATAGCTCCCATCCTCAACAAAAAATAATGCAGATAAGCCTTAACATAGTTTTTTGGAACGCAAACGGCCTGCAGAGGAGCAAAGCCGAAGTAGAGCATCTCATCAAAACAGACAATATCGATGTTCTTCTAGTTTCGGAATCCCACTTTTGTCCCAGATCCTACTTTAACATTAGCGGGTGCGAACTGTTACATGCCAACCATCCATCTGGCAGAGCACGCGGAAGAGCAGCTATGCTCATCATGCTCATGGCATTCAGTACACGGAACTTCCCGCGTTTCATATGGGCACACAGCCATATACTGCCGCCGGCACCCAAATTGCGCCAGGTGTAGAGAAGATGATGCCACTACACAATGTGGACGCTCCCCTGAAGCGCAGCCTACCTGAATCTACTGTGGAGGAGACCACATGGCCACCTATAAAGGTTGTGAATGGTACCAAAACTATCTTCGCCGGTCAATGGGAATCACCAAGAGCGTGAAAAATGCAACCAGTTCGAATCGCTTCTCTGTATTGTCCCATGTAGACAATTCTTATCCCACTACAAATTGTATAGACCCGCAACAGTTTTCTACCTTGCAAACGGGCCGTAACATGAACGCTATAAAATCACCATTGCGTCACAATTTTCAACAACCGCAATTACTACAGCAGCGGCCAAAGCAACAACATATAATACAACAGCAACCGTCATACAGTGCTAATGGCAATGTAGGGGTGTCCTACGCTGCAGTAGCAAAAGGAAATTCTAAACTAGGCAACGTTGGAGTTGCTTAGCGTCGTCAGCGTTATACAGACGCAACATTCCCTGCAACAACGAGAAGACAGTAATCAACAGCACAGATTTCTTGATGTACAATCGCTTGTGGACCAACAACAACAACAATTTCAGCAATGGCAACAACAGCTCCAACAACAGCAGCAACAACAATTTCTCATGTGGCTTCAACAGCAACAACAGGAACAGCAACAGAAAACAAACAAGCCAATAAGCGTTTAGAAAAGCATGAAAATATCGTTCTTGAAATGGCTAATAATATAAAACAATGGGCTGGAGCTAATCACCAGTCTCATGACAACGTTTCGAACTCGCAATGAACCACCTTAAGGTTCTTATCTGGAATGTCAATGGCATTTCATGCAAAGCCAGAGAAATTGAGCTCTTCGCGCACAACAAAAGCGTCGATATTCTTCTCTTAAATGGGGTTAGGCTGAACCGAGGAAAAACAGTGAAGATATATGGATTTACGTTCTATCCTGCGTACAAACCATCGCGTAATAATCACGGCGTCGGAGGAGCGGCGGTATTGGTGAAGAGTACCTTTCGCCATTTTCCACAAAGGGTCACTGAAACGCAAACCATACAGATGTCATCAGTTAAGGGTCAACTGCACTTGGTGACATGGAGTTCAGTGCCATTTACTGCCCTCCAAGAAACAGAATAGAAGAAATGCATTTCACTAATCTACTCCGTGCTTGCGGACAAAGATACTTTGTAGGTGGTGACTGGAATGCGCCACACTGGCTGTGGGGAGATAGATACAACTCACCCAGGGGGCGAGGACTATCCGAAGCCATTTCTAGCTGTGGGGCTAATATTCTTGCTACAGGATCACCTACAAGGTACCCATATGTGTCAAGTCATACGTCCACCTGCATTGATTTTGCATTACATCACGGTACACCGGACTCTCGCTAATTAACTAAACGCTAATTGGGATCGAGACTCTGACCATTTGGCTCTAGTCGTCACGATACAAACGGCTGGAGTTACCACGCGTCCATCTCCTCGGCTAGTTACCAAGCGTACCAACGTTACAGATATTGATATTGAAGATATTGAAATGTCAGTAGACACTTTTACTGATCAAATCTACACAGCAGCTGCTGATTCAACTCCTCCTGATTCTCCGACAGAACCGATTAGATATGGCATCATACTCACAAGGGAGGCCAGAGAGCTAATTGTAACAAAACGGCGCCTACGAAGACGAGCGATTCGATCTCAAGACCCATGGGATCGACTTCTTTGGAACCGGGCAGAAAATCAGCTAAAACACTTGCTAAGACGACTTAGAAGCGAATTTTTTGAGCAAAAGTTGCCGTCGGTGGACTATACCGTGGATGCTAATTACTCACTCTGGAAATGCACTAATTCTCCTAAACGACATCCCTTTAGGCAGGTACCTGTCCAATGCCCTGGAGGTAATTTTGCTAGGAATGAGGAAGAACAGGCAAACGCATTTGCTCAACATCTGCAAATACGATTCACACCGTACAATTTTGCTACTGCGGAAGAGGTCAGTGAAACAAATCACAGCCTACACACACCGCTGCAAATGGCTTTACCCATTACGCCAGCTGGGGTCGAGGAGATAGTAGATGTCATAAAATCCTTACCAAAGAACAAGGCTCCTGGCATCGACAGGATTTGCTATGCGACACTTAAAGCTCTACCAATTCGAGCAATTATTTACTTATGCTCGATCTTTAACGGTATGCTACGGGTGCAGTTTTTCCCAAGGCAGTGGAAGATATCAGCTATCTATATGATTCATAAGCCAGGCAAACCGGAAGAGGACCCGGAGTCATACCGCCCAATAAGTCTGCTGCCCTCAATTTCTAAGGTGTGGGAGAGGCTTATTGCCAAACGTATCAGTTTGGTCATAAGTCAAACCAACATCTTGCCGGAACATCAGTTCGGCTTCCGAGAGGGTCATGGCATCGTAGAACAGGTTCACAGACTGGTGCAACATATACTGCAGGCGCTTGATGACCTTGAGTATTGCAATGCAGTCTTTATCGATATGCAGCAAGCATATCTCCCCCAAACCATTTAATGATTGTCCACTCGGATAGATTTTAAATACAAAATAAAAAAAAAAAAACGTACACCTTACTTTGGCCTCCTGCGGTCATATCTGGACGGACGGGAGTTTATGGTCAGGTACAGGGATACCTACTCTGCTCCCTACCAAATGATAGCTGGAGTTCCGCAGGGCAGCGTTCTTGGCCCGCTGCTCTATTCTTTATATACTGCTGACTTACCCAGACCTACCTACGAGAATATGCAATACCCCTCAAAGGCTATCATTGCGACTTACGCCGATGACATTGCGGTTCTTTATACATCCAAATGCCGTATTGAAGCTGCAAATGGGTTGCAAGGATACCTTGAAACTCTATCAGCGTGGAGTAGAAGGTGGAACATGAAGGTCAATCCTTTAAAATAAATCCGTGTTTTACACTTAAAAGGGTTGCAATGAATACCCCAGCAGTACAATTTGAAGGTGTGACATTGGAACAGCAATCTCAAGCTAAATACCTCGGCATAATTTTAGATAAGCGCCTTACTTTTGGGCCTCACCTAAAAACAATAACCAAAAGGTGTGGCCAAAAAATGCAGCAACTACGATGGTTGATTAACAAAAGAAGCACCATGTCGCTAAGAGCCAAAAGAGTAGTATACGCGTATTGTATAGCTCCAATTTGGCTGTACGAAGTGCAAATCTGGGGGATTGCTGCCAAATCAAACTACAAGCGGGTACAAGTAATGTAGAACCGAACCCTGCGGCAGATGACTAACTGTCCTTGGTACGTGCGTGGCTCCACACTTCACCGTGATCTCAATCTACACACTGTGGAAGAACAGATTTGTAGACATTCCAGCAGATACAACGATCGACTTGTTAGACACCGCAGTATACTTGCAAGGAGACTCTACCAGCTAGGCCATTAGGGGGACTTAAAAGACTGGAATTCAGCAAGACGATTCGTTAATTGTCCAGCCCTCCCACCACCTGGTAGTAATCCTCGTGAGAGGTTTGGTTCTTTAAGAAGGGGTAAAAAAAAGGGGTAAAACCAATAAGCGTGAGTTTCTGTAGCAGGAGCTGATGATTTAATGAATTAAATGCTTTGCTAAAGTCAATATAAATTACATCAGTATGCAAGCGATGCTGAAAACCTCGGTTGATGATTGAAGAAATTTCTATTAGATTAGTGAAATTTCTATTAGATACAAAAATGGATTTGCGGGGAGCCCAGCTCTCAGCGTAAATCCAGAAAATCGCGATTCAGATGGCACACCCGTCAATGGCTTTGGTGATATTACCACGGGTTGGCGGGTTGACGCGGCGGCAGGGAGGCGTATTGATGGAGCAGCAGGCTGGCTTGTTGACATGACGGTTGAAGATTTGCGAAGCATGGGGCCAGGTGGGAGATTCTTACTGGTGGGAAGACCCTGTTTTTGAAGAGCTAGGCTGGCTGGTTGTTCGCCAGGGGCATCATCCATAACATGACGTACTGGCCAATGTGTGGCTTATGTGGTACGAATATATGTACGAATATATATGCTGGTTATTGTTAGGTATTTTCCGACATGGAGATTCTGCTCATTTAATGAGGCAAATCGTTTCCGAACCTCCCGGAGAAAATTTTGAGCTTGCCGCATAAACGTGCGCATCTCTCCTTCTATCTCTCTACAGGCCAAACAGGACCAGGTCAGACCGATGCGTTTACCCAAGAGATCACCAAGTCGACCATTACCGACTTCAGCGCATTTCATATGCCTATGCATTTCATAAGCCTAATATTGTGTCTAGTTTTTTAGTTTAAAAACATATCTAGTAAACTAATTGTAAAATACGTTAAGCCCCAAGAACAAGAAACCTATTTTAATCAAAATTATGAAAATATAATAGAAACAGAAATTGAAATTCCATCTCTATATCCAAAACTATATACAAAGTTCAAGGAATGGGGGAGTGACATATCCAAATCTTCATGTATTCCACTGTCCAATACATTTGCTTTAATTTAGCAACCCGCTGTAATTGTATCGCCCAATGTAATACAAGATCAGCATACTTGAACACGCGCCATAAGTCCAATCGGTCATAAACATTCCCATGCCCGATCAGACATAAAAATAAGCGTCCACTGACATGTCCCCATAATTAACCAGACGAACACTCAAGTTTCGGCAGCCCAAAAAGCAATTCTTAAAAACAAAATTCTATAACTCATATTTCGGCACCTATGCATGTCGGCACCAAAGAAAGCCATAAACATTTTGGAGACAAACGAAAACCCTGAAACTCATGATCAAATTTAATAACTCAAAATTAAATAACTCCATTCTGAAAGCTTATCGAAGTTCACTCAGAACATTCACTCAATAAAGACATACTCTACAAAATATTCGTTCAATAAATTAAAAGCTTGGCACCGAGGCTTGATCGCCAGATAAGTAAGGATATAAGTTCGAGTTAAGATTTGTCCCTACAATTGAAAAATAACATAAGTTAACATAAGTAAATTGTATTTCAAGAACGCGCTTTGTAGCAACGCAGACCATGTACCTAAAAAAAAGAAATCGACGACCGGATAATGCTTCTATAGACTGCTTGAGGACAAGAATAAATTGGAGGGGGAAGAGTTAAAAATAAGTAAAGGGCAAATAATACAGTCCAATATGCGCCTGCCTAATTTCTTCCTCGCGCCGGGCCACCAACATCAGATCATAAGAGATTCCATTATCAGGCCATGTAAGCCACCAATAAGGAAAGTGTAAAGACGACATCGTGCCTCTGACAAAAGAAAGCAGCGAAGCCAACTTATGTTCTGCCAAAGCTTTGAGATCGCTATGTAAAAATTTAGTCAAGGAGTTACTATCTGGAGGAGAAAAAAGAAAGTTTAAATTTGATAATAAAAATCTGCGTAAAAAAATGAATTTGTATACGCTTGTATCGCTTTTACCCACTAACCAAAATGACTTCCTTGATGGCTTAGCCGACTCTACCGTTTTCCAACTTAACCATATAAGGAACTCCCGTGGCAGGTCGCTTGACCTAATTTTCTCTAACACTACCTCCTCTGCCACAATAGCAAGGTTTCCTCCCTTATCTACTCCTGAGGACTTTCACCACCCAACACTCTTATTCTCGCTAATTATTGACTCTCCTGAAGTCCCCCCCAATAACAGCGAGCAGCCTCGTCAAAAATGCTTTAAAAAAACCAACTACTGTGACCTAAGAAATCACCTGACTAATATTGACTGGAGTTATCTATCTAGTTTCAGCAATATCGAGGAAGCTACAGACTCTTTTTATGAAGTAATTCATAACGCCTTAAATAAATCTGTCCCTGAAACGTTAACTCCATCAACGTCTAAACCTCCATGGTTTAATAAGCACCTCTCTCCTAAAAATAGGAAATCTAGAGCCTATAAAAAGTCATTAAAGTCTCCAACCTCGATACATCTTTCTAATTACCTTCTAATCCGCAATCAGTTCTTTGACCTTAACAATAAACTATATAAAAATTATATTTCTAAATGCAAACTCAATTTTCGCAACGATCCAAGCTCTTTTTACTCTTTTGTAAACTCTAAACGCAAATCCAATCTTTTCCCCCCTTCCCTCTCATATAATAATACTTCCGACTCTTCGCATCTCGGCATTGCTAATCTATTTGCGTCATTTTTTCAGTCAACCTACTCATCTAACTCATTTGATCCCTCCTCTAACTATCCATATATTTTACCCTACATAAACAACATTTCCCTTTCTAAATTCCACTGTCATGATGTGTTTACGGCTCTTTCATCAATTAAAATCTCTTTTTCACCAGGCCCAGACAACGTACCTAGCTGCATCCTCAGAAGGTGCTCCGATCTTCTCACCCTACCTCTTACCATTCTATTTAACCTATCCTTGGAGCAAACTTCCCTACCTAATGAATGGAATGAATCATACCTAATACCAATTCATAAAAAACCCTCTAAGGCTTCCATTGAGAACTACCGCGGCATTGCTAAGCTTTCTACGATTACCAAACTCCTTGAGAAACTTATCACATCGCAGCTTCAACATGCATGCAAGTGCATAATCTCACCTGCACAGCATGGCTTTGTCAAGCTTCGCTCGACAACAACTAATCTACTAGAATTTTCGTCGAAAATCAACCGAGGTTTTCAACATCGCTTGCAAACTGATGTAATTTACACTGACTTCAGCAAAGCATTTGATTCAGTTAATCATCAGCTCTTGCTACGGAAACTCTCGCTTATTGGTTTTTCACCAAATATCCTGATGTGGGTTGATTCCTACCTTTCAGATCGAACCCAGCGTGTCCTATTTAAAACTACCAAGTCGAAGGTCATCCATGTCTCATCGGGTGTCCCTTAAGTTTAATGATCACATTTCTGTGACAGTGAATAAAGCCAGAGGAATTTTTTTGCCTTTATTAAGCGATGGTCAAAAGAATTTAACGATCCTTTCACCACCAAATCCCTGTATATCACCCTAGTTCGTCCCATCCTCGAATATTGCTCGTGTGTTTGGAGTCCTCAATACTCCTCTCACCAAAATAGTATTGAGTCGGTGCAAAAGCAGTTTCTGCTATTTGCAATAAAAAACCTGAACTGGGATCCTGATAATCGTCTCCCACCGTACCGTTGCAGGCTTAAATTGTTAAAGTTACCTCCATTGAAGGAGCGCCGAACCTGTGCTGGGGTCATGTTTCTACACATGCTGATCCATGGCATGGTTGACTCTAAACACCTGCTAAGCCAACTATATTTTTCCATCCCTAATAGGAAAAAAAGGTCCTTCCGACCATTATGGTTACCTATCTGCAAATCTAACTTCGCTGAACACGACCCCTTTCGCACTATTTGTAAGAACTATAACCTTTTATCACATACTCTATCCCCTGAACTCTCTCTTAATGTAAATAAACTTAAAATCATAGAATACCTCCTAGAATAGTTGTTGTGTAGTTATATTTATAATTTTTATCCATATTTAGCAGATCTTTGTTAAATTGTTGTTTAAATAAAAAATAAAATAATAATGTGGGTCCTAACACACTACCCTGAGGAACACCAGCTTCAATGGTCAATGGTCACACAGAATGTGCATCCTATCAAAAAGCTATTTATAAGCTGGAAAGGCTGTAGTTTTAGGATCTTTTTGGCTTTATATATAGGAGACTACTGACTTTATACTTTATCAAAAGCCTGCTAAATGTCCAGAAACACAGCTACTGCGTAGTCGTTCCTCTCCATAGCTTCTAGCGCAAACTTTACCACTCTCATAAGTTGTTTTGGTGTGCCATGGTGAATCCGGAACCAAAATTGAAATTTAGGTCTCGCTAGGGCTGCAGTCTCAACGCCAAGCAGCCTGTTGAGAATCAACCTCTCTATCATTTTGCCCAGAGAGGAGAGAAGGCTGACTGGTCTTTTCGATTCCACCTCTGTTGGATTCTTTCCTGGTTTTAAGATCACAATTATGTAGGCAGATTTCCAGACTTTTGAGAAGTAACCCTCATGTAGTATACCGTTGAAGATGAGTACTAAGAATTCCACAGCATGATCATGAGATATACGAATTCTTCTGTTGTCAAGAAGGTCTGGACCCGGGGCTCTTTTTATCTTCAGACAACACTTCACTTTCATAGCGAACGGACGTGTTTTTTTTCTTGCGATCATTCGATTTTGTTATTATTTTCTTGCAAACGACAAAACGGCGTTTGTAAAGAAATTAATTATTCAAATCTAATACTTAAAACGATTCCATTCGCACTCGCGTCTGCGCGGTATTTGGTGTCTTTAAATTATTTTATTATTTACCCAAGTAAGGTACTTTGCCCTATTTATTTCTATTCCCTTTTCTTACGTTTACTGCAATTTCTACTTTTGCAATAACTCACTCTCTCCTAGTTTGCGCTCTTTTTTTCATTACCTCTCCCTTGTATCGCCTTCTTATTAAACAAGTACAGTGGTACAAGGCTACTAGTTTGTGTAAAATTAATTATTTGTTGTCAATATATTTTTTTTTATATTTTAAATTTCTAGTTTTTATTAAAAAAAATTTTTGTAATGGAATTTTATAGCATCTGCGCTATAAAATCGTGCAATAAGCCGATTTCCGCGTCCCAGCCTAGCATTCCCTGTTCACTGTGTGAAAACGTAGTGCATACGAAATGTGCCGGTTTCACCGCCTCAGTTTCAGATGCAATCTCTAGAAACGCTGGTTTCCACTTTTGCTGCAGTGGATGTCGCGCGGTTCAAAAAGAAATGCGAACGTTCATGCGGCAAACTAAAAACGGTTTCAAAGAGTTGATCGGTGATTTCCGTAAAATCAACGACCAACTCTCTGCGCTGGATTCCCAATTTCCCAGCCAACAGCTGCTAAATGAATCTCCAAAGCGTCCCTAAAACCGCTATTAGGGACTCCGTATGCACTGATATCGCTATTCAGCCTGATCATCCGACGACCATGCAGCCGCTCATAACTCTCACCACCCCAAGAGCAGGAGTTGGAAACACAAATGTGGTTTCTGAATTTGACTCCATAATCGAGCATAACCCGTCTGAATTACCATCCAGGGTATCACTTCAAGTGATTCCTCCGGCACTAGTAGAGTTGACCCCCTTAAAATCCACTGCTAAGGGTAAACCACCGTCCGGACCCCCGGACTGATGTCGCGGTCTTACCAACCGTTCATTTTTTGCATCCCAGATTGTTGTCTTCACAGAGACCTGGTGAAAGCCGGAGATTTTTAGCTCAGAAATTTTCCCAGACAGGTACAGCACTTACAGACGGGACCGACCACTACAAAGCGGAGGAGGAGTCCTAATCTTTGTGGACTCCGACTTCGCTTCTGAAGAGGTTAAGTTACCGAACCTTGATGATCTTGAATTCTTATGTGTGGAAATCACTATGTCGCTTCAATCACTGTTCATCACATGCTCATACTTACCATATTCTTCAGAACTGCCTACATACTGGCACCACTTATCTGCCATTCAGCTGGTTTCTAATCGCATGTCCGATAGTGACCTTCTAGTGACTTTAGGAGACTTAAATTTACCTGAACTTATCTGGTCAAACATCGGGAATTCACCATCTTTATCACTCTCACCACACCATGATTTTGCTGAGGGTATGTTCCACAAATCCCTTGGTCAAATAAACCACATAAGGAATTCTTTGGGTGGCTTCTAGATCTATGTTTCGTTTCTGACCCAGATGGAATAACCGTTTCCAGAGCCATGCCACTTTCGTTCCCAGAAGATCCTTACCACCCAACGCTTGAGGTGTCGATTGAAACCCTTACTGCTAGCAACCTTCAGTCTCGCCATGGAGTTCATAAAACTTGCTCCTCTCGCAAGGCTAATTTTTAGAGACTAACCAATTTAATTTCTATATTTGATTAGTCCGATCTCTGGGAATGCACCGATATTAGTATCGCTTTAGAACCATTCTACAAAACGCTTAACGCTTTCTTCGACTCTTGCGTGCCATGGAAGTATCCATCCGCCTCGACTGACCCTCCTTTGTTTACAAGGAGCCTTAAAAACTTAAAATACATTAAAAATATAATCCTTAAGAGACATAAGGAAATGGCTGTAATGTAACTTTCTGAAGATACTTAATAGCTCGGTCAAATTTCACCGTGCATAACGCTGAGTGTTATAAGAATTATATATACTGCTGTCGGATCCAGTTTACACAGGATCCGAAGCAGTTTTATAATTTTGTTAACATTAAGCGTAAGCATATATCTTCTCCCCCCCTAATTTCGTTCTATTCGCAACTTTCTTTCAAACAACGTACTCATTTCCTACAATTATGGATCAGCCTTATTCATACAACATTCAATCAGCCAATCTTATTTTCAGACCAACTTTCTCCGAAAGCACTGTGTTATCGGATCTTCTGAAGGTGAAACCAGTCTATTTGCCAGGTCCTAATGGTGTTTCTGGCTGTGTACTGAAAAACTGCGCTAAGCCATTGTGCGGACCTCTTCTAAAACTTTTCTCTTTGCCACTGGAAACTTTTTCCCCAAATGTGGAAGGAATCCTTCATAATTCCCCTACACAAAAAAGGAAAAAAATCGGATGCAAAAAATATATAGAAATATCTCTAAATTGTCAGCAATTCCGACTGTCGAATCATCATTGGGAAAGGGATCAGTTTGATTTTATTTTCATTAAATATTTTCCGACAAAAAAAGAAAATAAAATAAGTTTTTGGCAAGATAATAATTTGATTATCTTGCCAAAAACTTATTTTATTTTCTTTTTTCATCGAGGAATTAAAAAAAAAGACTTGCTTCAAGAGAAGTATGGTCGATTCGAATTCGAGATGTCGGAAGTCGTTTTAGGTGCTGATAGCTTCCAAGAAGTACCACGTACAGGACGCTCCTTTCAGAGCATGCCCCCGCCTAGCACAACTGGCAGGAAGCTTCTTATGGTTAGCAGCCCAAGCCATTTAAACAATCTTAACCAGATAACAGTTGAAAATAGTCGCCTATTGCCGCAAATTGAAAAAAATAGTAATACGCTCACATTTCAGCCGGCTTCAGTCTCTTGGCAAAAAGTTCCTTCCAAGAAGAGAAGCCTTCCAACCTCACCGAGAAGTTCAAAAAAAAGAGCGCATGTAATCGACCATAATCGAAACCATCTCGCTTTAAATAGATTTGCTGCTCTTGCAAGCCATGATGACTGTCAAGAAGGCGAAAATAGCATGGACATTCTCCAGGTCGAAACCGTTGCAGAGGAAGAATCTCGACAAGCTCAAACTCCAGTGACAAAGAGTCACCAAAACCTAGTCAAATAACAGTACTTGCTGTCAGCGACGTACCTGCCTTGGAAAGGCTTCTCGACTCGGCGGTATCATCTGAATCATATGAACTCAAGATGGCGCGTAATGGCAACTTGCGCATATACCCCCGTGACTCTGATGCCCACAGAGCTATCACTAAAAAGCTATCATCAGTAAATCTCCAATACACTCACTTCTGCCTCCCGGAAGACAGAGCCTACAGGGTTGTGGTGAGCAACTTGGCTGCTTCTACCCCAGTCGAGCAAATTTTAAATGCGTTCACCTCCCAAGGTCACGCTGTAGTTAACACCTATAATCCAAAGGTGAAGTCACAGAATGTTGACTCCTCTGATCCGGATCCAGGCAAGGCTTCTGGCTAGAACGTTTGGTTTATTGATATTAAAAGGGCTATTAATAACAGAGAAGCTCTAAAAATAAATAAAATTGGCCGTCAAAGAGTCAGAGTGGAACTGCCGAGAAAAAATGTAAATGTAAAGTTTTGGCTTTGATCCCACCAAAAACTATTGCACCAAAGAGCCCAGATGTGGTTGATGCAGTTTGCCTCATTGGACTGGTTCCAGTCAATGCCAGGCAAAGACCTATGATGACCTGGAGTGCGTTAATTGCCAAGAAAAACATGAGGCAACTTACAAGGGCTGCAGAATTTACGTCCAGAGGCTCAAAAGCCGAAAAACTGGGATCAACATTACTTCCATGACCCGCGTAGAACACCCACAGCCCATGCGCAACATCAAGCAACAAGCTATTCCAACCTCAATCGTGCGGCAGGGCCTATCGTATACAGATGCGGCTAGAACTGGACAACAGAGCACACGAACTGACGGAAAATACTCCCAACAGCGAAATGCTTTCTCAAACGCAAGGTTCCAGACTTTTCCGAATGCTGCGTTTGCTCCTGCAACAAACGCAGGCAAACCTCAACACCCTAGCCAAACGGTAATTGATGGCTCCCTCGCACAAGTCATCATCTCAATGCAGCAGACCACTGCTGGTCTTCAAAAAACCATCAGAGGTTCTAAGAGGTTCGTTGACGCAGCGCAATTAATGGCTTGTGAACTGCGCCTCGGAGCCTGGAACGCTCGTAGCATTATCCCAAATGCTAATGAGCTTAAGGTGTTTCTCAGCAAGCACGAAATTGATGTTATGCTTATTTCAGAGACACTCCAACACGTCGGATCCTACCTCAATATGATAGGTTACAGCTGCTATCGAGCAGATCACCCAGGAGGTCGCCCCAGAGGAGGAGCTTGTATCCTAATCATGCAGGGATTAGTGCACTATCACCTGCATTCGATCACAACGAATCACCTACAAATGGCGACGGTAAAAATTTCCACTAATTTGGGCGAAATTACGGTGTCAGCTGTGTACCTTCCTCCAGGCCTGCCTTGGAATTCCTCAGAGTTTGATAATCTCCTTGGTCAACATGGTCAAAAGTTTATCATTGGAGGTGATTTTAACGCTAAACATCGCCTCTGGGGTAGTATAAGAGCGAATGCTCGAGGCTCAACACTTTACGATGTTATTTCTGGCAGCTCAACTCAAGTACTGGCTACAGGCAGACCCACTCACTACCCGTATAACACGAGGAATGTACCTTCATGTATCGACTTCTTCTTGTACAAAGGTATAGCTAACAGTCTACTATCAGTACGCGAAGACTGTGACCTATCTTCTGATCACCTGCCGCTGATCGCTTCCCCAACAACGTCACCTCATAGTACCGCCCCTATTAGGATGCTCGTTTCACCTGGTGCGAATATAAGGCTGTTTCAGTACGAAGTTAACAATGCCCTTAACCTCAATACAGAGATAAATACAGCAGACGATATCGAGAAAGCGGTTGAAACTTTTATGAAGAAGATCAAAGATGCAGCTCAAATTGCAGCTCCTGGCGGCGCAGTTCACCTACGCAACGTGCGTAGCACCATCGCTCTCTCTCCGGAAGCAGTAGGACTTTTAACTCTCAAGAAACGTCTCCGGCGTGAGTTCATCAGGACCAATGATCCAATAATTGACAGACTGTACCGAAGGATATCAAATCGGGTGAGAAAAGTACTAGCCATACTGAAAAGAGAAGCAACTGACGCGTTCCTGGGGAAAGTTACTGCCGATGAAAACTCAAAATTCGCGCTCTGGAAGCTCATGAAGCGATTCAATAGACAAGTTGCTCCAAAGTTTCCAGTTCGTAACCCAGATGGCACTTGGGCAAAATCACCTCAGGACAGAGCTGAAGCGTTTGCCAGAAACCTGGAGGAAATATTCCAGCCGTTCGAGACAGCATCGCCAAGACGAGTACAACTGGTTGCTGAATCCCTAGAAGCCCCATTGCAGATGGCTCTTCCTGTAAAGCCTATTAAACTAACGGAATTGGAAGATAATATAAAATCCCTTCGCAATACAAGGCTCCTGGTGCGGATCACATCGACAACCGCTCCATTAAGCTGATGCCCCACAGAGCTTTGTTATTCCTTGTACTAATTTTCAACTCTGCTCTTCGACTGGGACACTTCCCAAGCGCCTGGAAGAAGGCGAATATCATTATGCTCCATAAAAGTGGGAAGCCAGCAGAGGAAGTAGAGTCCTATCGCCCAATGAGCCTGCTTCCAGCATTTGGCAAATTACTTGAGAGGTGCATCCTGAGAAGATTGCTCGAGTCCCGAAAGGTCCAGAAAGCTATTCCGAAGTTTCAGTTTGGTTTTAGACTCAGGCATGGCACACCTGAACAGCTACACCGCGTAGTAAACTTTGTACTGGAAGGTTTCCATGGAAAGGAGTTCGTCGTTGGAGCTTTTCTGCACATCCAGCAGGCTTTCGACAGAGTGTGGCATGAAGGATTCTGCACAAGCTTAAAAGGCTACTAAATCCTCAGCTCTTTTTGATAATAAAAAGCTTCCTCCACGAGCGATCCTTTAAAGTAGTACAGGACGGACTGTCCTCCCAAACAAAAAGAGTCAGAGCAGGTTTACCCCAGGGAAGTGTGTTAGGTCCAACACTATATAGCCTGTATACGCACGACATGCCCTCAGCTGACAACATGTCGCTTACAGATCCCAATGACCTGCTAGTTGCCACTTTTGCTGATGACACTGCAGTCCTGGCCAGAGATACTTGCGTGTATACAGCCACTGATACGCTTCAGCTTTATCTAAAAAAAAATTGAGAACTGGGCCCTACTTTGGAACATTGCAGTCAATCCGGAAAAGTGTGTTTCCGTGACGACAACCCTGAGAAAAGACACATCACCTGGTGTGTTTCTGCATGGAGAGCTCCTCACACAATCGAACGCCCACAAATACCTCGGTGTCACTCAGGATAAGCGACTTACATTTCAACGCCATGTAACGGATGTAACTCGGCGGCTCAAAACAAAGGCGAACAGCATGGCTTGGCTTCTGGAAACAAACTTTCAGTTTCCAACAAGGCCAAAATTTATAAGGTTGTCTTGGCTCCTATTTGGAAATATGACATCCAAGTGTATGGCATCGCCGCAAAGTCGCACCTCAACAAAATTCGTGTGGCTCAGTCGCAAATCTTGCGTAAACTATCTGGAGCGGCTTGGTACAACCGCAACAAAGACATTGAAAAAGAGCTGAAGGTACCAAGGATTGGCGATGTCATAAACAAACATGCAATCGCGTACGTTAATAAATTGGGAATCCACCCAAGCCAGTTGGCTCGAAAACTCTTGATATGGAGACGTGTATTGGACTGAGGGCGAGAAGGAGGCTCCTGCGCATTCACCCAACAGATCTGCCGAGAAGATACATAAGTTAATTGATAAAATTAATTGATAAAATTATTTTATAAATTTATTATTTTATAAAATTATGATACTCTGCAGTATAAGTTACTACAAACAGTAACAGTAAACTGCTATGTAAATAAATACAATTTTCATTATAAAAAAAAAAAAAAAAAAGTCAGCAATTCCAAAGCGTTTTTGAAAAATTGGTAACACCACATCTTCAACATCTCCGCAGTTCAATTATTTCTCCATGCCAGCATGGTTTTATAAAGCGTCGCTCCACCACCACAAACCGCTTGGAGCTGACCTCCTTTATTATAAATGGCTTCCGTAAAGGCCTTCAAACAGATGTCATCTACACAGACTTTAGTAAAGCATTTGACTCTGTCAACCACTCACTCCTTTTGAGTAAACTTAGTATCCTTGGATTTCCCTCAGACCTTCTCACGTGCATTTCTAGCTACTTAGCTGGGACAACCCAATGTGTTCTTTTTAAGGATGTACACTCTTGCCTTGTTAGTGCTACATCGGGACTCCCCCAAGGAAGCCATCTTGGGCCACTAGTTTTCACTATCTTTATTAACGACCTACCCCCTGCTATAACGAACTCTCTGGTTCTTATGTATGCAGACGACGTTAAGCTTTGTCTTCAATAAAAATCCCCTTCTGCCCAATATAAACTTCAGTCGGATTTGGAAAATTTTTAAAAATGGTGTTCCACCAATCTTTTAAAACTTAATGGGTCAAAATGTAAACTTATGTCTTTCTATCGCTCGTGCCCTAACCAGGCCACATACTTTCTCTATGGGATTTCCTTAGATAGATTAACCCAGGTTAACGATCTTGGTGTCCTATTAGATGCTAAACTTAAAATTTCCGACCATATTTCTACGATGGTAAATAAAGCCAAGGGCGTGCTTGGCTTCATTAAAAGATGGTCTAAGGAATTCAATGACCATTATATTACCAAAACAGTATACGTATCTTTAGTACGTCCAATTCTGGAGTACGGGTCATGCGTCTGGAGCCCTCAGTATGGGGTTCATCAAGATCTCATTGAATCCGTTCAAAAGAATTTCTTGATGTTTGCTCTGAGGGGACTCAACTGGAATGCAAATCTTCACCTCCCATCTTATTCTAACAGACTCCTTTTAATTAATTTACCTTACCTAACCAATCGAAGAAAGATGCTGGGTGTCGTTTTCCTTTATAACCTTATTAATGGTAATGTAGAAAGCCAGCATCTACTAACACTACTAACATTTAACATTCCAAATAAACGTACTAGAAATTTTAGTTCTCTATTCCTAAGTTGTTGTAGATCTACATATGCCCAGCATGAGCCTTTCAAGGTTTTATGTTCTGACTACAATGACTTATACTCTATTACTTTACTCTGCACGTCCACTTCTATCAAATCCTCAATTCTCACCTTCCTTTCAGAGCAACAAACGAACTCTACTTTTTTGTCGTAATCTTCTCTAAACTTTATTCTCTCGGGTCTATCCCCGCGATCCGAGCCGTGCGATAAACAGCAGCGCCCCTCGGTCGGTTGGGCGGGAGGTGGGCTGTACGTTATGCAGTGGGAGCCGCGCGAAAAAAACATGGACACAAGCTGTTCTATTTCTTCAAGAGTAACAAAAATAGCAGGGAGAGCCATTTGAAAAGGCATTTCAAGAGAATCTGCAACTAGACGGTAATGACTCTCATTTGCAAGTGCGAGTGGCCTGAAGCATTGCTTCAGGTTACTTGCAAACTCTTCCCGAGCTGAATATTTTCAAGGACTTTTTTTTTGTTATGTTGGTAGCGCTTTCCTTAATTACGAAGCCTAAAACGAACGAGTTACCTCCGGGGAGCCGACGGTAGGTATTAATGCAGTTGTACGTGGGATTTTTAATTGGCTTTGATTTTTGTAGTCGTCGTTGGCTTTGATTTTTGCTGTTGTCGCTGAGAAGTTTCGGGAAAAGAAAAGACACTTGCTGTCGAGTTGGCTGTTGGCTATCGACTGACCGACGTCTTTGTTCTTCGACTTAAAATAAACTAACATGAATTTGTATGTGTGTATAACAATGTTGTGTTTCTTAGAAATAAAGTGCGTCTTATTCTTCGACTTCAAATAAGCTAACATGAATTTGTATGGGTGTATAACAATGTTGTGTTTCTTAGAAATAGAGTGCTTGCGGCAGAAGAAAGTGTTTATATGTATGTATGTATGTAAATGCATATTTTGCCCTATCTACGAGAAAAGAATGCGGTGTCAACTTCTTGGCCGGATGTCGGCGGCTGATGTTTATGTCGTAATATTATTCGCTGGAATAAGGCCGCTTGTGTTTATGTTGCAACTTTGTCCGTTGGTATCAAAAAGCTTCCCGGTTCAATATCTTCTATTGGCGTGAGCGTGGTGGCTTAGGGGGAGGGGTGGTGTATGGTACTGATGGGTCGGTAACTCCTCCCCCCCCAGTTTGGAGCGACGGCCATAACGAAGGGATTGGTGGAGCGACGATTGGTAGAACGTGGTCGGGTCCGGTATGGAAGATGTGGGTGTCTCTACGAAGTGTCCAGGTGAGTATTACGGCTACTAGGGATATGATGAAGAGAATGTACAAGGTTGTCGAGTGCTGAGAGTTTCCTGCGGTGACGACCAGTAGCTTGTTGGATGTTGTGAGTGTGTCCAGGCGAAGTCTTTCTAAGGTAAGTACCTTGATAGTGGCATTTTTTATTAGTCTTCGCATTGGTGGTAGGAAGAAGTCGGGATGCTCTTCTGTAGACACTGCTGTGTTGTCGTAGTTTATTTCTTTGATTTGTAGTGTGCAATTGTTGTACCTTATTATAGCTGAGCCATTGATGTGGGTTGTGGTCTGGTTGGAGGAGATGATTGGGAGGTTGTTTCCGTTAAATATAAATATGAAGCCTTTTTCCGGTTCGAACACGTCAGTCGTGAGTCCCGTTTCTTTCATGTCGCAGTAGCTGTTTTTATTTTGGATTAAGTGTCCCAAGCAAGTGTTATTTCCAAGGTTATTGATGGACTCGATTTCGCAGACGAATTGTTCCTCTATTACAGGGCATTTATGTATAGTTGAAAACATAGGTGTAATAAATCTATATTAAAGTTAAGTCTATTTATATATTGTAGTTTCTTTATTTCTTCTTCATTGTTAGATATCTTTGTGTAGATTGCGTTTTGCATGTTATTGAAGAAGTTTTTAATCAAATTTTGACCATTATTAATGTGTTTTGTTATGTTTTTGAAACGTAAATGAATTTTGTAGTATGCATACTACATAATCTTACTACATACATAAACTTACTAAATACAACGTAACACTTTGTTGCAGTGCTTACATAAACAGAGCTCCGGTCTTTTACCCAAGTGGCCGAAATATGATTCGTTCGGCACGTTCACAGAAAGTGCAAGTGCCAGCATTCTGTTACACTCTCCGACAACTTGACCGAACTCAAGTGTATGCATATACCCTCGCGCTTCAGCTTAAGAGAGCATAATTACATACATAACACATATATACATATAGAATATACATAACAGTCTCTCGCTGCTGGCCAACTGTGGTCAGCGCAGCGATCAGACTTAGGCTTACTTAGAGTTTAAGGAATAAAGTAAAAGCAGATTCAACTAGACCCTGGAAGCGGCACCTTCGCTGCCTCCGAAATGAAATAAAGAAACTAAATAAAACACAAACTTTACAATTTCATCATTAAACAAGTTCTGTATTTTAAAGTTATCTGAGATGGTGGTGGATAGGGTTTTTAGGTTGTTGATTTCTGTTTCTATGTTTTTTGCATCATTGGCATCCATATTGCCGGTGACGACTTTAACTAGATTACCTAACCCGTTAATAAGACCTCTTTTGTGGCGTGAGAAGAGTGTTAGTGCGTCGATTTTAGTTTGGGTTTGGGCAAATTTAGCGTTTAGTATAGATATGGAGTCGGCGAGTTTTTTATCGTATCTTAGGGTATCGATAGTGTGGTATAATTTTTCGATACAATTGGTGTATTCGGACAGATCGATAATGTGGCTAATCTTTTTATAGTTTGCTATTACGAGTTTTTTTCCTAGTGGCACTTTTGCTAAGGGGTTGGTGCTATCGAAGTTGTGGATGAAGATAGATTGGTATGCCCCATGGAAAGTTCTGGAATACAGATGGAAAGGCTTAAGTCATTCGGAGGTTTGAATATTTTCCTAATTTTTGGTTTGTGGATTTTTTGATTTCTTGTGGTTACTAGAGTTTTCCCTTTATCTTTTACTGTCCTGTGTAAGGAAAACCGCGGTGTTAATTTATTTCTCCTGTTTTCTTTCCTGACAATTGTGCTGTTAGTTTGTATTGTTGTTGGTTCTGCTCTGTTTGTGTTTAGCTTTTCTGTCCTTTGTTGGGCGTTTGTGGACAGTTTATCTTTTATTTCAGAGTAAAGTTTGTCTTGGAATGTGTTTAGTTTATTTAAATAATCATGCTCGTTATTAGGTATTATTGTTTTATTAAATAAATGGGTCCTACCATTAAATAATTCAAAAGGGGTGTGTTTAGTGGTGGAGTGGATTGCGTTATTATATATTATTACGGTTTCTGATATTATTTCTTCGTGATCAGTATGTAGTTTGTGTTTTTTACGTGTGTCAAAGATTATTCTGTAAATTTTTGTCAAAGAGGAATGTAAGCGTTCTACTGACGAATTACTTGACGATTGTTGAAAGGATGTGACATGGAGTAGTATGTTATATTGAGAACAGAATTTGCGAAATGTATCATTGCAAAATTCTACTCCTTGGTCGTGTATTAGTTTTTGGGTAGCCCAAATTGACTGAAGAAATTTTTGATTGATTTGATGCAGTTGATGCCGTTTCTATTTGGAATAGGGTAGACAGCTGCGAATTTCGAGAACTTGTCTATGATTGTCAGGTTAATGTTTTCGTTAATGGTATAGATGTCAATGTGTATTATGTCAAGGGGTTTTGTTGGGGTTTCTGGGGTTTCGAATACAATATTCTGTGCTTGCCTGTCTTATTTGAGCTTTAGACAGGTTTCGCAGTTTCTAATTAGTTGAGAGATTTTGTTTTTCATATTGGGGAAGTAAGTTTCCCGTTTGAGGTGAAGGAATGTTTCATCTATGCCTCTGTGATTGCTGTTTATGTGATATTCGTTAATGAATTTATTTTGTTCGAAGGTTCCCATGATTTCGTGGAGAAATGATTTACGTCTGATAATTTTGAAGTGTTTTTTGTGTGCAAAAAACGTTAGGAATGCTTTTTCAATTAATGCGGAGTTATTACCATCTGCCAAGAAGGCGCAAATCCTGTTAGGTTTTAGGGTTCCCTTCAAGATTTTAGCGATATTGTCGAAATCGAAAGAGGGTTGTGAGTATATTTTCCTAATCTTTTGTTTAAATGGTGTTGTAGTTTGGCAAGACGTATGTGAATCTATTTCTAGTATGAGTTGTGTGTTAAATTCGTTAATTGGTTTTTCAGATGTGAGGCAAGGCTTAATCGTTAGAGTTTCATTGTGGTTTAAATTTGGGTCTGATCGACTTAGGTCGTCCGCAATTACATTTTGTGAACCTTTCTTATGAATTATTTCGAAATCATATTCCATAAGTTGAAGTCTCCAACGGATTATTTTTGAGTTGGGTTCCTTAAAATTCATAAGCCATATTAATGGTTTGTGATCTGTAACAATAGTAAATTTTACGCCATAAATATATGGTATGGTATATATTTTACTGCCCATATTATCGCTAGCATTTCTTTTTCTATAGTTGAATAATTGACTTCGGTATCAGATAGAGTCCTGCTGGCAAAGCATACAGGTCTATCGTTTTGTAAGGAGCCTTGAGATAGTTCAGCTCCTAACGCGAAGTTACTAGCATCTGTAGTAAGAATGAATGGTTTTTCGAAGTCTGGGTGTAAAAGGATTGGGTCGTTGGAAAGAAGAGTTTTGCATTGTTCGAATGCGGCTAAAAAGTATTTGTCTGTAGTAATTTGTCTTTTCCCTTTCAGTTGTTTAGTCATGGGTTTTGTTATTCGTGCAAAGCTCCTTATAAATTTCTTATAGTAGCCTAGTAAGCCGAGGAAAGCTTTGATGGTTCTTCTGCTGGTGGGGCAAGGGAATTTTTGAATTGCACTTATTTTGTTCGGGTTTGGTATTATTCCGTCTTGTGTGACTATGTGGCCTAAAAATTCTATCTCTTTCCTTAGAAATTCTGATTTTGAAGGTTGTAGTTTGAAGTTCGCTGCTCTAAGTTTTTCAAATACTATTTTTATGTCCAATAAATGCTTTTGTAGGGAAGGTGAAAAAATTATAATGTCGTCAAGGTAGACTAAGCAAATGGTACCGTTAAGGTCACCAAGGACGCTGTCCATAACCCGTTGAAAGGTTGCTGGTTCCTTTTTTGTAACCCGAAGGGCATCCGTATGAATTTTTAGTGACCCCCTTCGACTGTAATGGCTGTTTTGGCAATATCTTATTGTTTCATCTTAATTTGATGAAACCCGCAGTTAGGTCAAGTGTTGAAAAGTATTTTGCCTTGCCTATGCTATCCAATATGTCATTAATGTTTGGAATGGGGTATCTGTCTGAGATGGTTTTATCGTTGAGATTTCGATAGTCTATTACAAGTAGCCATTTCCTGTTTCCTGTTCCGTCGAGTCTTTTTGGGACCACCCACACTGGGGCGCTCCAAGGGGAGTGGCTAGATCTAATAATTTGCTGGTCTAGCATAGATTCAATTTGTTTTTTGACTTATGTTTTATGGACAAAGGGGTATCTATAGGATTTTGCGTGGATAGGCGTGTTGTCTATGGTGGGGATGGAGTGTGTGATTTTGCTGGTGAATGTTAGTGGTGTTTCTGGGTTGTAGCATGTGTCGCGAATTTGTTTGCATAGGGTTTCTAAGGCTTCTAACTTTACTGTAGGCGGGAATATTAAAAATATTTAAAGCTTGGTTACTGTACAAAAATATTAGAAGTGTGGAATTTGAAGTTACTAATTGTAAGTTTACTAGGTCTATTTTTGCTTCTAGGTGTGATAATAGGTCCATTCCTATGAGGCCATTGAAATAAGAGTGAAATTTAAATTTAAGTAGGGTAAATTGGCCTTTGGTTTTGAATTCGGGTGGCATTGGGAATATTGCTTTTTCCTCGATTTTGAAACTATTTAATGCTGTTGTACATGAAGTAGATATTGGTAGGATTGCGCAATCTAGTTGGTTGGCAGATTCTGGGTCGATGAATGAGTTAGTGGATCCTGTATCAATAAGAAATGACAGAGGGGATTTTTGTTAGATTTTTAGAATTATGTATGGGAGGGATGTTGCATGTGTGGTAGGATTTATGTATCCTGTAGGGTTCCTGAGGCTGGTGTTTGAAAATATAGGTTGGTAGGGGAGTGTTGGGTAAGTTTCCCTTCTTCTATGTTGTGTAGCCCATAATATGGTGTTTATTGTTTCTAAACGGGATATCAAATTTGTTGCCAGTGTTGGGCTGATGGTATCTGGGGTTTGAATAATGGTTTGAGTGATTTTGGGTGTATGATGAATTACGGTTGCTACGCTCGTTGTTGTATCTGCGATTGTTAGTGTTATTGTTATTGTAATTGTTAGTTCGTCGTTCGGTGTTGTTTTGGGTTGGGGGTATGGATTTCTGTTATGGTATCGAGCCCTCTCTATCTGACACAGCTCGTAGGCTGCTTCAATAGTTTTGGGGTCTTTCAATCTGATGATTGTTTTAAGTGGTTCTCTAATTCCTTAAATGAAGGCATTTAGGCAAACTTCGCCATATAGTGTCTTCTTGGCTTCGATGATTGTGGCCGATTGTCCATTATTGGAAATAGTGGATATGAGTTGGCTTTTAATTTTCGATAAGCCGAAGAATAATTGTCCTAGGGTTAGATTATTCGGGAAGGATTGGAGTTCGCTTAAGAGGCTAGCTTCGTTTTTCTTACTAGAGTACAAACGTAGCAAGTTACTTTTGATATCGTCCCATATAAGTTTGGTGTTGGCTAAATTAAGGGCTTCGTCTGCTCTTCCAACTATTTTATTCCTTATTGCCCTGAGTGTCAGAAGTCCGTATGGTGTTTAGTCGGTTCCCCTAATGAGCATGATTATTTCCTCAACGCTAGTTATATACTTGTTGAGTTGGCTTGGAGTGCCATCGAATGTCGGGAGTTCTTTAACGAAAGCTAAAATATCAGTGGCACTAAGTGCCGTAGCAATACTGCTAAAGCCATTGAAAATCATACACTTTTCCGTTCATATAATATTGTTTGTATGTGCGTATGTTGCTTTGATGGTTTGCATATATGTATGTACCCATGAAAGTGGTGATGTGGTACTTGGCCTTACTAAACTTCGGCAGTGATTATCAGCGATTGATTTCACGCAAGTACATTACACGTCATTTTTACACGTATGCGTATATGTAAGTTGTATATCTCTTTTTGTTATATATATATATATTTTTTTTTTGTGATGACCAGGTCTTTAATATTTCGGCAGTGATTTATCAGCAATTGATGCCACGCAGGTACACTATACTTTTGATATGTAAAAAAAAATGTTTTGCATTTGAAATATATGTATGTTATATGTTGTGTATCCTTTTTTGTTGTGTATATATTTATTATTATTATTTTTTTGTGATGTGGTACCAGGCCTTTAATATTTCGGCAGTGGCTTATCAGCGATTGATGCCACGCAGGTAAACTACACTTTTGTTATGTACAAAAAAAATGTTTTGCATTTGAAATATATGTATGTTGTTTTGATTGTTTTGTATGTTTGTTAAGGCGGTTTATGTATTGTAGTAGAACTTTTGTTGTAATCACTTTTAAGATTCTCGGTCATTTTGCACTTTTTATTTTGTTTGAACATACTTCTTCATTTTTATTCTTTTCTCACAACTTATAGTAAAATTAATAGTAGGTTTAGCGGGTTTTCCAATCCAGTTTTCTGGCTGCGCCAGTTACCTCCGGGGAGCCGACGGTAGGTATTAATGCAGTTGTAGGTGGGGTTTTTAATTGTCTTTGATTTTTGTAGTCGTCGTTGGTTTTGATTTTTGCTGTTGTCGCTGAGAAGTTTTGGGAAAAGAAAAGACACTTGCTGTCGAGTTGGCTGTTGGCTATCGACTGACCGCCGTCTTTGTTCTTCGACTTAAAATAAACTAACATGAATTTGTATGTATGTATAACAATGTTGTGTTTCTTAGAAATAAAGTGCGTCTTATTCTTCGACTTAAAATAAGCTAACATGAATTTGTATGTATGTATGTATGTATGTATGTAAATGCATATTTTTCCCTATCTACGAGAAAAGAATGCGGTGTCAACTTCTTGGCCGGATGTCGGCGGCTGATGTTTATATCGCAATATTATTCGCTGGAATAAGGCCGCTTGTGTTTATGTTGCAACTTTGTCCGTTGGTATCAAAAAGCTTCCCGGTTCAATATCTTCTATTGGCGTGAGCGTGGTGGCTTAGGGGGAGCGGTGGTGTATGGTACCGATGGGTCGGTAACTAGCGCGATCTGCCAGTTTGCCAGATCAACCAGTTCATTTGCAGCAGCTGTTGAAATCAGTCAACCTCAGTAGTGTTCTGTGATTTTAATGCAACAAAATATTGAAAACAAATAATTTGCATCAAATTTTGTGTTTCGAACCAAATTTCGCATGCGAAGTCGTTGCGAATGTTTGAAAAGGTCTTTGGGGAATCTATCGAAAACACCTGTCTACGACTGATAAAATGCTTTTAAGAATGATCGAGAAACCGTCGAAGACATTCCTCGTTCTTGTCGTCCTTCGACGTCTAACACGGCCGATAACATTAAAAAAGTGAATGAAATCGTGCTCGAAAATCGTCATGCGAGTGTTAGAGAGATAGCACATAAGCTAAACATCAGCTGTGAAACAGTTCGTTTCATTTTGACGGATAATTTGGGCATGAGACGCGTCAATGCTCGGCTTTTTCCAAAAGAGCTGAAGCGCCATCGCACCGAGCTGTACTTGTGAGCGATTTTAAGACCAAAAACTCGTCCAATACCATCGATCAACCACCATATTCACCGGATTAGGCCCCATGTGACTTTTTTTCAAAACTCAAGTTACTATTCCGTGGGACTCGTTTCGACTCGATAGAGGCCGTAAAAGAAAATTCGCAGAGGGAACTAAAGGTGATCCAGGACATCTCCTACAAGGCATGTTTTAAGAATTGGGAAAAGAGGTGGCAATGTGTATCGCTTCAGAAGGAGCATATTTTGAAGGCGATAAAATAAATGAAAATTAAAAATTTTGCATTTTATTCACAATTTTACGGAAAGTTAATTGTCTTAGGGTAAATAAAATGCACTTTTAAAAATAAACTACAGAAATTAATATTCTGCATTTGTGTACAGAGTGCTAACAGGTAAGAGAAAAAGACATACAATAATAGACTCTCCCTTTGAAAATACCAATATTCAACAAAAAAAAATGTATTTATTAAGATTATTAGAATATAAAAGAAGCCAAGAAGAAGAAATAATCAGCGATACGTGCATACCCGTAATTTCACCACGACATATACCTCTACTCGATAGAGAAAATACTTAACTCTGGCATTTAGTTCTCTTATGGCATTATATCTGCAAATAATATACATATTTTCTTTCGCAGCATTGAAGTGCTTTTTGTTGAAATAGTCATTGCTTATTGGCCCTAACTTTACTAGTTTACTGTGATTTTTACAATCTTAGGGTTCTAATTTATATCGAAGATTTTTATCGCTTCTTGAAAGACTATGTTTCACTAACACATTTTGCTAATTGCTAATATTTGTACTAATAATAATAAACGCTGCTGCTTTGTCCACGATTCTACTGTTGTTTCTGCTGATTATTGTTGCTTTAGACGCTGCAGTTTTGCTGCCGCCGATATTGCCGTAATCGTGCGGCTTTTTGTTGTACACGATGCCGCCACAGTTTGTTGTTTTTAACATTGGGGCTTCTTATTATATTTTTTCAACGATAATCACTATGTTCTTTCATACATATGTCCATTGGTATGGCCCGAGACATGCCCACACAGTTTCCATTTTAAAATTAATTTAATTTAAATTTAAAGAAAACAAAATTTTTCACAAAAGATATATATTTATTTATTTTTTTCCATTTGTTATGCTCAATGCAATTTATTATTTTATTCTTTGTGCTACGATTAAACAAAGTTATTTTTTGTTTAGCGATCATTGACTGACAACGTGATATTTCAACCTGAGTCACTTGCCACTAGGGAGAAAAATCTTCAGGGTGTTTCGATAAATCAATGCTAAAATGGGCCAACAGTAAGATGTTACTCCTATGAGTTCCGTTTAATTTCCCATTTAAAGAAAATTATAAAAATCTTATTTAATAATTTTGTACTTCTGTATTACACAAGAGTTCCTAATAGCTATTTACATATTTATGCCCACAGTCACTTTAATGCGTTGGTAGGTGCGCTGGCGGCCTAAGTATTTTGTGACATTCAAAAGTAATGATGGGGAGTTGTAAAGAATTCTATTTTTTTTTATTTGCGAATTTTGTTGAGTTTGAACATTCTTCCTGCTCCATGTCGCTGTAAATATATAAGGCCGAGGTTCTGCTGGTTGGTTACTTGCCTTGTCGTGGAGAATGTACTGATGCTACTTATGGGTCCTTATCATTGAATACCGAAAAATGTGTTTCTGGAGAAGCACCTGCCCATTCAAGAGATCATGGAGAACCATTGTAAAACATTATATCGACTAGGGTTAGAATATGTCACCTTCTGGTAAAGGTGGTAACGGGTATCGAAACGGTCCACTTGCGTAGGGGGGACCGTAAATAAGTCCACGTCTGCTTTCGTCCTCCTTCTTTCGACGGACCACGGCTTCGTTGGTTTGGCTACAACGTCCATTCTGAGGATTGCGGCAAAGATAAAGATAAGGGCCAAGATGAAGATTAATGATAATTGAGAATTGTTAGAATTGTTAGAATAAAGTATTCAAATCTAAATAATGAAGGATATTTTTTTTAATATTTTGGTTTAGGATGTGGTGCAGGCTCGCCATATGTTGGTTGAGCAGTAACTTACCCTTCCAGAGTGAATGGAGATTCAATTCATAGAGGAGTCTGATTTTGCTGGTGTAACGGCAGGCTCAGTGCGACTTTCCTGCTGTTCCAATTGTTGATGTAGTATGTATGTATATTTTCAAGTTTGAGCTGTGGTGTGGCCTTCCAATCAGAGTGACCTCAGTGCTTGTAACCCAACAGTTTCCATAAGTCGCAATGATTTCTGTTCCAACCTATAACGTCAATAACGTCATGTCTATGCTAACACACATGTGAGTCTTGTGAGGTCCCTGATGCTAAATATCTTCCTGTTTTTGGGCGGACAGTTTTGTCCACAGAATGTGTTCTGAGATCAGTTGTGATGCATTATGGCTAGATGGTTTATTTCGAAGCGCGTTCCAATAGTCCATGACGTTCTGGTTGGATCGATCATCGAAGAGTGTCATGCAATTGGCAAAATATTCGGCAGTAGTTGCAAAGTAAGGGATCTTGGTGGTTGATGGATAGGTACGGTATCTCGGTTCTTAAAGATGAATGCCGACTTCTTTAAATTAGGGGATCGGCGAAAGATGGTTCACTTTGTGTTCGTCTGTATCATTCAGCGGAATGCTGCACTGATTATCGAGTACTTAATATAATTTATTAGCAAGTCTACCCACGATATCCAAGACTCCACGCCGACTGCACCAGTGATATCAATGATCCAGGTCTTTAAAGCAATTAGCTTCGCAGCGCTGTATAGCTTTTGAAAAACTTGGGCAGGAGGTTCGATTTGCCATTTTTAAATGTTCTAATTTTCCTTGCAATGTCTTGAAAATTGAAATAGGTGACTACTATCTAATCTGCAGTTTTTAGAGTTAGCCGATCTTACAGTTCTAAATAAGTAAAACTTGGGGAGGCCAATAACACTAAGGATCCTAGAAGCGGGAGGCTTGTGGTATGCCCCTCCTAATGTGTTGACCCCAAGTGAAGCAAAGATGAGAGTCGTTAGCATTTTTGTCGCGGTGTTTTGTAGCACCAGTTAAGGCAGCTTGGGCGACAGTGATGCCGGTTCATTGTCTTTGAGAATACGGGACTGAACTGGTCTTAAGATAAACGACTCAAACGTGACCGTCTGCTCCTGGATGGGTGACTTTCTAATGGCCAGTTCAGACATTGTCTTCCTTGAATTTGACCCACTGACCAATGTCTGACTTGTGTATGATTGTCCACTTGGCTCGCTGTTGTAAGAGTCTTTGGTTTTCGTGTTACCGTTTTGCTACAACTTGAATCGGAGATTTGCCAATTCCTTCCAGTAAGTCATCTGACCTGATGGACGCGAGACTTGATGGATCAAAGGCTTGACGATTAAAGTGTTCAGGAGTTAGTAAGAGGGTGACCGTTTTAATGCTTATGGTTTTTTAGGTCTGACACTACCTCTGTGTGAAATGTCTTTGTTGCAATGCAACAAAATACCGCTAATTATACTTTGTGCCGTATTTTCCCTTATATGCACCTCAAATAACCCGCAATAGGCTGTGCTGAAATGCCGTTACCCGGTCCGTTGGTCGAATGACCATTACTTGCTCTTGCAGTTATAGTTTGGTCCTAAAGCATGGATTGCAGCTTTGTACTGTGAGCTGACTCTGGGAAACCAGAACCGTAAAGTCTCGCATTTTGCGTCATAAGAGTGAGTGAAAGGGACTGTTGCTCAAAGCTCTATTCTAGGTGTGTTTTTTTTTTATTAAAGGTACCCCCTTACTTAAAGCTCAGAAGCCGTGTGT
This sequence comes from Drosophila ercepeae, assembly GCA_018150545.1. NCBI lineage: Eukaryota > Metazoa > Arthropoda > Insecta > Diptera > Drosophilidae > Drosophila > Drosophila ercepeae. The sequence continues at coordinate 137,273 of JAECWL010000085.1, read as the reverse complement.
CTACCTCCCCAATGCTGTTGACCGTCCTTAGGTACGCGACTGGTTCGTGTGCTGCTCTAAAGCATCTCCGAAAATAAGTAGCTGAAAGTCCACTCATTCATCGGTTGTGAATACACACCTTGAGAGGTTCTTTTAGTGCGCATTTGGTTGAAACTTGAGGTGCGCCTCTTCAAAATATATATATTCCTAACGTTTTAATTGTTTGATCGGTGAACTGACTGAAGTTCCGATTTAGTTCTTGGTATCCTGTCGGAATCTGCTCTAGCAGTGTGTGATAGATTGTGCACAATTTCCGCAGCCTTGAGTTCGATGCTTCATGTAACCCCTATACCTGTTGTTGTTTTTCAACGGCCTTATTTAAGACGAGTGCAATAAAGGTTTTACCCCAATGAGTTTCGTTTAGAAACTATTTTATTTATATGATTTCACATTCGAAGAAACATAAAAATATCTTACAATTATGTATTATGTACAAACAAAAGTTCTTATCGACTATGTAATATATTCATATTTATGCCCCCAGCGACTTCAATGGGTTGATATGTGCGCTGTCAGCCTATGTGTATTGTGACATTTTCAGTTTATACATGTTCAATTTAACATTTAAACATTCTCCCAAGGGCCACAAACGTTTTTCTATTTTACATTGGTGTTTCTTATATCTTTGCCTCTGCCCAATAATAAGGTCTCCCCCCTTAACTTTTCCTCTGGACTCACACCGTCCAACACTCTTGGTTTCGCTAATTATCGGGTCTCCAAAAGTCTCCATCAATGGAGCGCAATTTCGTCAGAATTGTTTTAATCTAAAGAAATCACTTGGACAATATTAACCGGAGTTACCTTTTAAATTTCAGCAATAAAAAATATTTTCAAGCTTCCATTGAAAACTACCGCGGTATTGCTAAGCTATCTACCATTTTCAAGCTTCTTGAGAAACTCACTACATCGCAGCTGCAACATTCATTCAAGAGTATAATCTCCCCATTGCAACATGGTTTTGTCAAGTTTAGCTCGACAACAACTAATTTTGTTCGATCATTCACCGACGGTTTAAGTAACGCTGGCAAACAGACGTAATTTTTACTGACTTTAGCAAGGCATTGGATTCAGTTACACATCAGCTTCTTCTAAGAAAATTCCGCTCATTGATTTTGCATCGAATATTCTTATGTTGACTGCTTCCTACCTTTCAAATCGAACTCAGCGTGATCTATTTAAAATTACCAATTCGTAATCGTAATCGTAAGGTAATCTCATCGGATATCCCATTGGGTAGTCATCTAGGACCAATGCTGTTTCTACTCCTTGTCAACAATCTTCCCAATGTTCACTTAATGTTGACAACTGCTTTGCTTGCACGTGTTTTGGATCGTCATCGATTTTTACCTATTCAAAAAAATGGATCAAAGAACCTGTATCAAAATTTGTGTGAAAAACGAAATTAAGTGCGCAGATGCATTCCGAATGTTGACTGTGGCATACGGAGAAGCTACCTCGGACCTAAAGTAACGTTTATCGGTGATACAAGATGTTCTCAGAAGGCCGAAAAGATGTGAACGACGAAGAGCGTGCCGGACGCCCGAGCACTTGGATTTTGATTAATGATTTGGGCATATCGAGTGGCAACCCTTGCGACGAGTTGCACTTCATTAACACCACAAGCGGGAAAAATATTAATTTCGACGCAATATATCAAGTAAAGCCCACAATAGTGGCAAAGCCGTGTAGAGTGTCCCCTAGACTCACTATTAGGTATAAAAATACTCAAGCACAGTGATATAAGCGTGCTGCAAACAATCTAAATCGTGGCCCCGCTGAACAGCGGCCACAACAAAAATTCAGCTGTTCAAAGCAGCTGTTCACAGCTGATCGAAGTTTGTTTACAAACTTTTGGAAATTGCATTTATGGACCCAAATGCAAAAACTATGATGCCCGCTCCTACCGAGCGCTTACTCAGCCTCGGCGAGCTCTTCAATATTGCAGTGAACAAAGCCGCTGTGACGAAACGGACATCCAAAGTGGCCAACACTATTAAGCCAGCGAATGCAAGTCATCAAGAGGGAGGCAAGTGGGTCTCCAATGAATGCCAAGAAGAAGGCAATACTGGATACCAAGATTCCTGTGCCCACCTACAGCGGCAGCTCAAACCGCTTTGGGTTGCTGGCGCAAACCGAGGATCTGAGCGAGCAGCCCAGTACCAGCCATCAAGCAGCTATTACTGCTGCCAAACATGATGCAGCCTCATCTGGCATTATCAGTGCAACTTCCAAGGCGCAACCTAAACCCCCTCCAATAGTTTTGGAAGGTGTTGAAAGCGTACCCCTGCTGATGGACAACATGTCAAAAATCACTGATCTGAACAAGGTCGATGCCAAGGCATCGATGGGCGGAGTCCTGAGGCTCTACGCGGCAGACGCTAACACCTTCCGCAGCATAGTCAGCTGGCTCGAGATCGAAAAGCTTGAGTTTCACTGTTACCAGCTCAAGGAGGACAGGCCATACCGAGTATGCGTTAAAGGACTCCATCACAGTACGCTCCATCATCAAATCATTGATGAACTGAAAAGCCTCGGTCATAAGGTGCTAGACGTTCATACACCGAAAAGGCGAAACGAGCCAGGGGCTCCTGCTGCCAATCCCATAAACATGTTCTTTTTGAACATCGCTGCTGCGACGAACAACAAGGAGATCCTGGCTCTTAAGGGCTTATGCCACATGAGAGTTGTCATCGAGCCCCTTCGCAAGCGAAATACGACAACCCAATGCCATCGATGCCAGCAATTTGGTCACACGGCCAAATACTGCCGTAAGGCGCACATCTGCCTCAAATGCGCCAGCGAACATCCTGCCAAAGACTGTACGCGACCACGAAGGAAGGAAGAAGCGAAGTCTACAATCGACCTGTCCCATGTCCCTACTGGATGTATGCCGACTGCACCTCTCCTAAGCGGAGTATCCTACGCAGATGTAGCTAAAGCCTGGATGGGCCCCAAGCAGGATCAGCAACAGGTGCCACAGCCCTTCCAGGAGCAACCTGAGACCAGAAAGCACAGCCGGCAAAGGAGTCGGTCTAGAGGCGGACATCAGCCCCCTTTGGACAGTAACACTTTTAGCATTCTGCAGACGCTAAACGAAAGCATGAACGCTCTGCGCTCCCTTCAGGAACAGCAGATTGAACAAATGAGGATGTTACTACAGTAAGGGCAGATGATCCATCTGCTCACTGCTATATACGCGCAGACAGCGACAAAATGAAGCCGCTACGCATCTTAGTATGGAACGCCAACTGCCCGAAGTTGAATGCTTTGTGCGGCGCTACGAGATTGATGTTTTGCTTATCAGTGAAACAAATATCAGTGGACCACAGACAACTTCAAATCCATATTGGAGCAACATCAGCATAAATTCATTGTAGCAGGCGACTGGAATGCGTCCCACTGGCTTTGGGGAGCAGGGAGGTGTAACCAAAGAGGTCATGCCCTGGCAAATCTAATCTTCAACATAGATGTAAACTCGCTAGCAACAGGTGGCCCAACAAAGTTCCCTTTTGGTAGTAGAGGGTCTCCAGGCTACATCGATTTTGCGCTGACAAGAGGTATCCTGGGTTTACACTCAGGTATCCGGTCGTTTGCCGAGCTAAGCTCTGAACACTTACCTCTCATCATCACTTTGGACACAACAGCTATAGACTATCCCAAAGTCGAGCGGCTTATCAACAGGCGCACTAACATGGAACGTTTTCAAGAGCATCACGAGTCGTCACTGAACCTTGACATGGCGCTGAACTCCGAGCGGGACATTGAAGTTGCAATCCACTTTCTCACCCACAACATCCAAGTAGCAGCTAGATTGGCCACTCACACCCCAGGACTGAGACCCGCAGCAGGCAGAATACCGGTCCCCAGAGAGATTCTGATGTTCATTGCAGAGAAGAGGCGTTTACGCTCCAGATGGATGAGATCGCGCCACCCCCTGGACAAAGCTGATTTTTACAGGGCGAAGTCTATCCTCCATCGTGCACTGGTGGAACACAAAGCAGCATGGTTCGACGACAGGTTAGCCAATATGGGTACCGAAGCCGACGCGAAGCACTCGCTCTGGAAGGCCACACGTGCGATCAAAAGACGTTGCGTAAGGAAAGCACCATTGGTGAACAGCAACGGGGCATGGTGCCGAACTGATTTGGAGCAAGCAGATGCGTTTGCCGCGCACCTGTCAGAGCGGTTCCAACCTCTTAACTTCGCCAGTCCGCAGCAGGTTGAAGAGACTCACGATCAGCTGTCTCAACCTCTCCAAATGGACATGCCGATCCACCCGTTCGATCCTGCTGAAATAGCTAATGTTATCGCCCAGCAAAACTCTAAAAAAGCACCAGGCCATGATGCAATATGTAACGCCACTCTAAAGGCCCTACCGAGCAGAGCGATCCGTTACGTAGCGATGCTTTTCAATGCTATTGTGAGGCTGCAGTACTTCCCTCCTCAGTGGAAACTGGGAATCATCTCTATGATACATAAAGCTGGCAAGCCGGAGAAGGACCCTGGATCCTACCGGCCGATTAGTGTCCTCCCATCGATCTCAAAGGTAATTGAGAGACAGGTTTATAGATGCCTAGGGAATAATGCCAGAACACCAGTTCGGATTCCGTGCTGGTCACTGCACGATGGAGCAACTGCATCGAGTTTTCGAGCAATTTTAACGGCCTTCGACTGCGACGAATATTACAACGCTCTTTTCCTCGATGTCCGGGAGGCGTTCGACCGTGTGTGGCATCCTGGTCTGCTACTGAAAATCAAGAATACCCTGCCTGCACCTTACTACTGTCTCCTGGCGTCGTACCTTAGGAATAGGAGATTTACGGTCCGGTTCCACTCTGCGCTCTTAACCGAGTATAATGCGGCAGCTGACGTACCCCAGGGAAGCGTATTAGGCCCGCTACTATACTGCCTGTATAGCCATGACATGCCGCGCCCGGCTAACAGTCTCTACGGAACGTCAATGCTGGCCACACTTGCCGACGACGTGTGCATAACGTACAGGTCCAGGTGCGAGCAGGAGGCCGCCAACGGTATTCAGAACTACTCAACAAGATTTTCCGACTGGGCTAAGAGATGGAATATTGGCATAAATGGCAACAAGTCCACGAATGTTTGCTACACCCTCAAACGGAGAACGCCACCAGCAGTGCTCATTGATGACACCCCTGTGGAACAGGTTGACTCAGCCAAATACCTGGGAGTCATTCTCGACCGTCGGTTCACTTTCTCGAAGCAAGTGAGTGAAATGAGAGTACGCATACGGGCCGCGGCTTCAAAGCACTACTGGCTCATGGGCCCGCGTAGCAAACTGTCGCTGAGAAATAAGTTGACTATCTACAATCAAATCATAGCTCCTATTTGGAGCGCCATCGCAACCAACTCGCTAAGGGTCTCACCAGACCTAGCCCACAAAGGAGGCTCAACAGGCGACTTCCTAGGGACCTAATTGACCGGCTGCCAACAAGACGCACAGCAAGATGATGATAAGCCAAACGACATACTCCCCATCATCGTTCTGTCTTTCTTACTTCCATATCTTTAGTTTTTAAGTTTTGTAAATATTGTTAGTTTCTAAGTTAAAATTTAGTAATAATGGTAACGCTAAGCACACTTAGCCGGCGAGCCTCTCGGGCAGTATTAATAGATGCCAAGGTCACCAAGGAGTTTTTAGATACCCTGTATGCATCAATAAAAAAAAAAAAAAAGATTTGGACATGAGACGACCCGGCTCGAAATTCGTACCAAAATTTCTCAATTGCGACCCAAAACAGCATCGCATTAACATTGCTAAAGAAATGTTGGACTCTGTCCGAGTCGACCCAATTTTGCTCCAGGGGGTCATAACTGGTGACAAATCGTGGTTTTATGGTTATGACGTGGAAACCAAAGCTCAATCATCTCAATGGAAGCTGCCACACGAACCAAGGCCGAAAAAAGCGCGCCAAATTTGGTCGAATGTGAAAGTTTTGCTGACAGTTTTCTTCGATTGCACGGGCGTGGTGCTTCATGAATTCTTACCACAGGGTAGAACGGTCAATAAGGAATATTACCTGCAAGTTATGCGCAATTTGCGCGAAGCAATCCGCTAGAAACGCCCGGATTTGTGACAGGATTTTTACAGGGGACAAAATAGATATTCATAAATAAATAAATAATTTTTGAAAAAAAAACACAAAATTCGCGATATTTTTTTAACACACCTCGTATAACTTCGTTCATCCTATCGTTGAACACTGCTAGTGCGTTTGGAGTCCACAATACTCTTCACACAAAAAAACCATTGAATCTGTGCAAAAGCAGTTTCTGTAATTTGCACTAAACAATTTAAACTGATATTCTGAAAATCGTCTTCCGCCGTACCGTTGTAGACCTAAATTGTTTAAGCTACATCCCCTGAAAGGATGAGTCAGAGTTATTGAATTTACATATGCTGATCCATGGTAGCCGTGACTCCAAACATTTTTTAAACCACATATATTTTTCCGTCCCTAAAATATTTAGGAACCATTAATTTCTCATGTTCAAATTGGTGCTTGAGTATCCTGCAAGGTCCAGGAAGGTGACACAATTTTTTATATTTTAGGTAAAACATTTATTTTTTATATGTATATAGATTTTGTATAGATTTATATAGTTTGTTTAGATTTTTTTTATTTAATACCTAAAAATATATATTTTTCAACGTTATTTCATAAGCTCTGTATAGGTGTACGCATTACTCGTACTATAGCTAACAGTAGATTTTCTTAAATAATGTTAGTTAATGTATTTAATGCATGTATTTAAATATTCTTTTCTAATAGGCAACATTCTATGGTGGTTTCCATTGAAATAGGAGCATAATAACTCACTAGTACAAAAGCTCAATTTTTTAGCTGCGTTTACTCTCCCCTGGGAACTCAATGCTTTTGCTTGTGTCATAAACACCTTTTCTACAGAGATTTCTTGCTGTACTGAGGACAACGAACTAAGCAGTTGATCTAAGAATTCCATGGATCTCTCAGTGTATGGACTTGATTTAATTTTTGTACTTTGCTCACATATGGCTGTAGAGCCTCTTTACTACATTTTTTAATGATGATGTGCGCAAAAATGCAATCTTTCTTTTCCGTCAGATTGGCTTTGCGCATAATATTATATAAATAGACTCACTAATAAACAATACAATTTTTTAAATGCGGTCTCGGTCTGTGAGCTGTTAAATTATGGTCTTTAAATGCGTTTACTTATTGTAGGTAGTTGCATTTAAGTTTATTTAATCCTTTGGTTTTTAAAGCTTGCGAAAGGACACTTCTTCGAGGCTACATAACTAGCAAGTTTTTCAGGTATAATTTGAGGTCGGTAGCGGGTTTCAGGCTTAAAGGAATAATTAAGTGCGTTTCGGATTATAGAAGCCCCGCACCCGATACGATAATACTTGGAACTTCATTATATTTGTATGACCATATTGAATTTGGAAACTCCATTAGGTGATTTCATAGGCTGGTTTTAGAATATTTTCCTATTACTCTCGTACCTCCTCTTTATCAGTTTCTAAGCTGCCTCATAATTAACCCATCATTAAATGGGAAACCACATTTATTGCTACCCCTTTTAATGCACTTTTAAGGTATTTTAGTTTCAAGATGAGCTGAAAGCTGAAAGCTCTAAAAAGATTGATCCCAATATTTGAAACTTCCATAGAATAGGGGTATATTTTTTACCATTTCCTTAAACCTTTAAACATGCACCATCTTGGATTTTATTATCCATTGGCTCTATATAGGACTCTATGTCCTCTTTTATTTCAAAAATTTCTGCAGTAAATTTGTTTGGAAAATTACATGGTGGCAACTTTAAAGCCGACTATATCTGACGCTGAATATAACGTCGGTCCGGTAACACCCCATCCTAGAACGGTTTTTGAAACACGGCGCTTTGAGCGCTGAGACTTATCGTTTGAGGGTACAGCCGTTGATGATAATGTTCGCTGCCACAATGGCAGCCGGTCGCCTGCAGGCTGTACACATATTGGGTTCATGACACGTTATTTGTCCCGCGTATTCCGATTCGAAGTAAATCATCCCTAATTTACTGACTCTGGGCGCCATAAATGCCATACGCGTTGGAACTTCGATGATCTTTATGTCCAGCTTCCGGTGAAGAAAGAATGGGTTCCCAATCCGTGGGTATATTAAACATCTTTATTGCACTAAGAAGTTTTTGGGTGACGTTTTTAAACTATTACACAATCGAAGATTTTATAACATGATCAAATAAATACTAAAAGTTATCAAAGAAACCAGAAAATTTTCCAAACAGAAAAAAACTAAATAAACAAGAGCTCTAAGTCCATTATTAACTATGTTCTTGTTGGGGCCAAATGCTTCCAACCGTCAAGTTTCGGGATGACTCGTTTTATCAATTAAATTGGTTGGAAAGTATCTATTTTGTTGTACCATCGCGGGAATTCATTTTTGTTTGTACAAATTAGGAAGTGTGTGTTCCCGCGTCGATCCAGAGTTTTCTCTCCTGGGACGGCGATGGTGATACGATTGCGTCTGGTTTGGAACTTCTTATGAAGATTACGGTGAAGGGCTTGACTTCGCCCCCTTAGTGTGGATTGCTAGCCTTGTGGCGTAGCAATGTAATTGATAATAATGTCAATTGGGTTTACGGCTGTACGCCGGAGCAAAGTAGTGATATATTGTGCTTCAAAATTAAGACTGAGGAGATGACAATCTTCAAACTAAGTTTACCCTCACAGCAATGCATCGCGCCACCAAGACAAGTCGGCAAGCCGACTTAGCATTCCTTGCAGCGTGAAGCAACACTCCGAATAAGAAGTGTCAGCTTCCCGCTGCCAGACGTTCTTTGCGCGGAGCGCTGAACCCAGTTCTGACGCGTCGCATTGTTTGTACAAAGCTGCTTAGTTGCTATGAAGTAATACATTTTCAGTTGCTAACTACTCCCCCCTCAAGTTTATGACCGTCCTCGGTCATGTTGAATGTGTCGATGGTTCGCTGTATCTCCCTGGAGGCTCGTCTTCTCCTTAATGCCAAATAAAGGGCGAGAGAACCGATTAAACCAACGTTTAGGACCACACCAGCTGCGAACCAGATTCTAGGCGATCCTTCAGATTCCATATCATCCTTAAAGCTTTGGATGGAGTATAGGTTCTCGTTATTCATCCGGTGTAGCAGAGGAATGCTGAGCACAGGGTCGTGGAGCCGTTGATGGTTGCCGTTCGCTCGAAGGTTACCAGGTGGGTCCCCTCGACCAGTATTTCTGGGCTGCCATCGGTGCTAACGCGAGCTGACGCTTCGTTGATTATCACAACGCCGTCATCTACAGAAGTTAATTCATGCAAGTGGCTGGGTTGAGTGTGGCATTGAGCAGCGCTTCCTGCGTGGAAAGAGCGCGCACAAGTTTCGCGCCGAGATCGCTCGCAAAACGTGTAGTGCGTGGTGTCTGTGCATCCAGTGACCGCAAAGGTGTCATGCTCGCATTCGGCCAGCGTGTCCTCGTCGAGACGGAAGATGATGTGTTAGTAAGACAAAGGGTAGACGGCGACTTTCTTGCAACTGAACTTTACTCTTGGAAAGGCAATTAGAATATGAATTATGGTGTCTTGTTCTAGAAGTGATTTCAAATCGTCATGGTCAAGAATTGTGGCATTTACTATGTTTGATTTTGCCAAAGTAATAGTGAGAATTAAGTTTTAAATTTCTGTTGATAGCATCCTATTTCTTGCCAGTAGTGCTTCGTATAGACTGTCAACCAAGTCGCTCTTACAGGCATTGATCACCTTATTGATGGTATCAGTTAACTTGTTTATCTATTTCTGGGTTTCTAAATTCATGGTTATCTGCCTGGAATTTGACTCTACTAGTTAAGCCTCTGCGAACTTAATCTTTAGAAGGTCTGAGGCATCGGGGGTACCCGCCACTACCTTTAAGGCTGTTCCTAGGAAATCTAGACTCCTAGCAATCATATGGTGTACTATGAGGACGGTCAACAAAGTTCTAAGATGGTCGGTATCGACCTCTAGTAACTTACGCATATGGGAATGGGGAAAAGACTCGGACAATTTTTCTGTTCCGTCTATCATAAAGGCGAATTCGGACAGGTCGCTGGAATGCCTTAAGAGGTCACGCTGTTCAAAAACCAGCACATCACCATCTACGACAGGGATGTAATTGCCATGCGAAAAGACGGTGATTCCGTGTATTCGCTATTGCCAGGGTATGGGTTCAGGGTACAGGTACTACAGTGCTCGGGCTTTGCTTAAAGTAACCTACTAACTAACTGCAAGGGGAATGCCTACTTGAGGTTGTCCTTGTGGACCACCCTCCCCTTAATAAGAGCAGACGTTCCCAGGTCTGCTTGCACTTTTTGTTCCGTGCATAGAGGGTCAGTTTATTTCCTAACCTCTTGTTGTTCTTTACAAACACGTGTTCTCCTACCTTGAGCACACGGTTTTGCCGGGATGGGTTGCATCTTCCGATGCTGTTTTGTTGTGCCTTTACTAATCTTGCCTTGATTTCTAGGCAGCGCTCGTGAGCCCTGAGTGAACAACCTCAATTGGTCTATCAAGAGTAACCGAGTGCACGGTTTTGTTATATTCCACCGTGGACCTCAAGATTAGCTCTACTGTGTCGTTTGTCTTCTTGTCCAACGTCAGGCATCTGTCTATTTCTTCCAAGGTTCTGTGGAACCGTTCAACTTGGCCATTGGACGAGCTGTGAAGCGGAGACGCATTCACAATGTCGATGCCGTAGCTGTTCTTGAGCATTGAAGTAATTGTCTCTGAGTTAAGTGCGGGCTCATTGTCGCAATAGATCGTTTTGATGTTGGGGAAAAAGTTAATAATCTGTAATAGGGGGCCTGTGATGTCCACTCTTGTTCTGGACGTAACCGGTTGCACTACTGCAAACTTAGAGAGTTTGTCAATGCACGTCAGGAACAGCTTCCTGTCGGTTGAAAATATGTCAATGTGCACCATTTCGCCATTATAACTGGTATGGGCGTTTCCCCGAGCTCTTGGTTCTTCGGGTGTCTGTCGTACTTTGCTTGGGTGCATACCCTACAATTAGCTACCACTTCTTTTGTCAGGCTGCCCATTTTTGGAAAATAGTAGTCTCGAAGGACTTGTTTAATATTTTCGTGCGCGCCTCTGTGCGCACGGTTGTGCTCTGCAGTGACGATTTCTAACTGCTCGTTTTTATCGGTTATACCTAACACGACATTTTTGCAGTGACGGAAGTGCATAATATGGTCGCGTTGGAAACTTGCTAGAGTGGGCAAATCGCAATGAATAGCGTTTACGACGTCAGGATTAACGACTTCTTTCAGGGCTTTTAATAAATAACCATTGTCAGTAAAACTGATCAAGTGCCGAGATTTACTTCGGAACAGCACTAGGTTTCGCTTGAGTGGAAAACGTGCTGCCTCCAGAATAATCTGGTTTCTGAAGCAATTTAAAGGTTTATCAGGTATTATTGCATAGTCCCAGCGTCTGACTGTGGTTCGTTTTGTAAGGCATTAAGATTTTGCCTGGACAGGGCATCTGCCACGAAATTCCATTTGCCAGGTTTGTAGAAGACCTTGGCGTTATGTTGGTCTATGTAGGATTTCCACCTTTTTATCTTGGCGTTCGTATTCCTGTCGGCAACAGCGAACGTGAGAGGCTGGTGGTCAGTGAATATATTGATTTCCCTGGAGCCGTACAGAAAGTTCTGTAATTTACCTAGGGCCCATACAATGGCTAGAAATTCCCTTTCATTTGTGGCATAATTTTGCTCAGCCTGTTTCAGGGTATGGGATATCATGGTAATCGGCCTACCCTCTTGCAATAGGACTGCACCGATGCCACTTGCTGAAGTATCTGTGGTGAGGTCAAAGGGCTTTTTGAAGTCGGGGTACTTGAGTACGACATCCTCTGGTGCAAGAATGTTATGAAGCCTTTTAAATGCGCTACGTTGAGTTTCATTAAACTCAACACAAATCTTCTTAGACAAATGCCTACTCACCGAACCGTTTTCCCCTTTCAGAATGTCTGTTATGGGACGGGCTATGGCGGCAAAGTCTTTGATGAAGACTCTGTTATAGCTGGCTAAACCAAGGAAAGATCTAACGCTGTAGACGCTTTTGGGTTCAGAGTATTCCTGAATGGCCTTTACTTTTTCTGAATCGGGCTTAGTCCCATCCTCACTATGAAGACGAGGTAATCTACAATTTCTTTGAAGAGCTAGTCTTTTCTTGGCTCACCTTCATATTCCATTGAAAAATCGTTCATCAAAAAGGAACTTTGTTTTCCGTTTTAAATTGAATTATTTTTCGGAATTTTGTGTTTTGTTATTCCCGCACGTGGGACTTGGTGGATTGCACATTTTACGGGCCGGGTCGGGCTGCCAAGAGCGGAGTCCCACTGTGTCCGTTGCCCCTTCGCTGCCGTTGCTGCTGTGACTTATTATCTGCATCAACGTTATAGAACGCCAACCTAGAGTATGGACTGGCAGGCCCCGCCACGTGCCATCAAGCTCGGCAAAACAATGCCCTGTAAGAAGGCCCTCAAAGCAAGGAAGTGCAGCTCGAGCAGAGACTCAAGCTGGAGCTCTTCTTTCTCGGAGCCCAGTGAGATCAAGCGCAAGTCCGCGCGTAATAGGCAAGGAGAGAAGCCAAACGTCACACCCAGCACCAGCGCAGTTCTGCGCAGCAAGCTGGCAAATAACCCCTTTGCCCTCCTCTCAAGCAAAGAAGATGACGACGATCATGACAAACCCGAAACTGCCTCAGAGGCAGTGCCATCTAAAACAGAAGAGAAACCAATCCCGATCCCGAAGACCCTCAAGCCTCCCCCGATCTACATCCCAGACGTGACCGACATTACAGCGGTTGTCAAGATGATATCGACTTTAGTCGGATCCGAAAAGGATTTCTCCTATAAAACTGAGAGAAATAATAAAGTACGCGTAATGATGCCAGACAAGGAGACCTACACAGCCCTACGCCAGCACCTCGTGGCACATAACAAAAGACACCGCACCTTCCAAGCAAAGGATGAGAGAGCTTACAGGGCGGTCATCAAGGGACTTCACCACTCAACGGACCAGACTGAAATTAAAGAAGAACTCCACAAATACGGCCATACTGTGAGGGATCTTCACAATCCCATTGGCAGGAAATCCAAACAACCACTGGGGATCTTCTTTGTCAATATAGAACCAGCAAGCAATAACACAGGGCGTGAAATGTGCGTGAAATGTGGTGATTCTCATGACTCTAGGTCATTCACCAAAAAAATAGACGAGAAAGCATGCTGTTTACATTGCCAAGCTGATGACCCTGCGTCGTTCAGAGGATGCCCTGCCTACAAAAAGGCAAAAGCGCAGCAATCTCCTAAAGCCAGACCCGTTGAGAGTAGCAACAAACCACCTCTCATCCAGATACCAACTATCATTAATGGTACAAGTTATAGGGACGTACTCCTAGGAAACCAAGTGACACAGCCAACGAATCCCCAACAAACCCCTCATACCACTCCCGAAGCCCCACAACCCAACCAGTTTGATACGATGCTTGCCCGCATGGAAGGATCAATTGAAAGGATGATGGAAAAGTTGATATCGCAGATGTTATCGCAGATGTTCTCACAGATGATGCAGTTCATAGCTCCCATCCTCAACAAAAAATAATGCAAATAAGCCTTAACATAGTTTTTTGGAACGCAAACGGCCTGCAGAGGAGCAAAGCCGAAGTAGAGCATCTCATCAAAACAGACAATATCGATGTTCTTCTAGTTTCGGAATCCCACTTTTGTCCCAGATCCTACTTTAAAATTAGCGGGTACGAACTGTTACATGCCAACCATCCATCTGGCAGAGCACGCGGAGGAGCAGCTATGCTCATCAGGAGTGGCATTCAGTACACGGAACTTCCCGCGTTTCAGGAGGAATGGGCTCAGTGCGCCGTGACCAGGATTTCTAGCCCACAGCGAGATATCACCATTGGTGCGGTTTACTTCCCACCCAGACACTCGATAACCGAGACCTACCTTCAGGATTTCTTCGAGTCCCTCGGTCCTCGATTTATAGCAGCCGGAGACTTTAACGCCAAACACTCCTGGTGGGGGTCCCGCACAAACAACCCCAAAGGCATAAAGCTCTATAAGTACCTGCAGCGGAAGAGTCTGGACTGCCATTCCACTGGGGAACCCACACACTGGCCTACCGAGCCGGATCTGCTGGACTTCGCCGTCTCCAAGGGCATAGGACACTCTAAGATAACATGCTCAAGCTATGATAACTGCTATCTAACCACAGCGCAGTAAACTTGCTCCTAAACATCCCCGTCCTCAGAAAAACCCCGCCTAGAAGATTCACCGGAAAACACACAAATGCCCCCCAGTTTACGTTTTGGATGCTTTCCTCCCTGTACCCAGATACCCGTCTTTCCACACCACACAGAAAAACTAACCAAAGATATGCACAATGCCGCTGAGCTTGCGAATCCACCTCCTCCGACTTCCCCGAGAATACCTAAAAGAGACGTACACTTATGGTCTCCGGAAATCGCGGCCCTCGTGGCCGAAAAAAGGCGCCTCAGAAGAGTCTGGTTTTCCTCGCGCAACCCCAGGGACAAGACAGCACTTAATCGTGCCACCAAGGATCTGAAGGACAAGCTATCCATCCTACCGCAGGACTCGTTTCATAGATTCCTTAAGGAGCTGAAACCTGGAGACCCGCAACACAATCTGTGGAATGTCACGAGGCACATAAAAAGACCTGCGAAGAAGATATCACCCGTGCGAAAAGTGAACGGTTCCTGGTGTCGGACTGAGGTCGAAAGAGCAGAAGCCTTTGCTGATCATCTACATAGTGCATTCTCACCGTTCGACAGATGCACTGGCGAAGAGAGATTGCGCAGGAGATCGAATCCCTAAAAAATGGCAAGTCACCGGGTCCTGACCGTATCGATGCAACAGCATTGAAAATGTTGCCCCTAATCTGTTCCCAAAGGCTGGCCAACATATTCAACAGCTGCCTCCGTCTAGGGTACTTCCCTAAAGAGTGGAAGCGAGCGGAAGTAATTGTCCTCCTCAAACCTGGGAAACCTAAAGACAACCTAGTATCGTATCGTCCGATTAGTTTGCTGGCAATGCTTTCCAAAATACTTTTTTTTTTGTTTTTTTTTTTTTTTTTATTTTATTTGCTGGATCTTCTCTTCTTAATAGAGACTAACAACAAGTTTTAAAATCTTAGACTAATATTATAACTAAAATCCATTTTTTTAGCAATGGGTTTAGTTTTAAGGGCGGCTCTAATTATATCGGTACTGAGCGAGTGGATGATCGGCACGGTGAAGTCTACTCCAACTGAAAGTTCTGGTTAGCAAGCGTGCAAGAGGATTTGGATGAGATGTTAATTTAGCTTGGTGTTTTGCTTTTTGATGAAGAATTTCGTCAGAAACGGTGTTGATATTTAAGTCTCGCTGAATGTTTTCGTTCCTTATATACCAAGGAGCACCAGTGATAATTCTTAGTGTCTTAGATTGAACTCTTTGAATGACTTCAATGTTACTACGACTGGCATTTCCCCAGAGTTCAGAGCCGTATTTCCATATTGGCTTGATCACGGTGTTATAGATGAGTATTTTGTATTCAAGGCAAAAAGGGGATTGAGAGTTGATTAGCCAGTGGAGCTTGTTGGTCTTCAACTTTAGTTGAGTTTTTTTGGCTGCTATGTATGAGCGCCTGGTGAGTCTCCTGTCAAGATGGATACCCAAGTATGTGACGGTGTTTGACTGGGGGATTCGTGCTCCGTTTAGAGTAAGCTGGGGACACGTTTGTCTGTTCAGTGTGAATGTTACGTGTTTACATTTACTTTCATTTACTTTAATTCTCCAGTTAGCTAACCATTTTTCAAGAGGTTCCAAATGATTTTGTAGAATAACAGTTGCTCTAAGGGGACATTTACTCCGGCTAAGAATGGCAGTGTCATCTGCAAAAGTTGATGTGGTAAGTTGAATGTTTGTCGGAATGTCCGATGTGTATAGTGTATATAGAATGGGACCGAGAACGCTTCCTTGAGGGACTCCAGCTTTGATTTCACGCTCAGCAGATGTTGAGGCGCTGCATCTTACGGAGAATAATCTTTTATGCAGATAGGATTCGAGGAGTTTGTGCATACTATTGGGGAGTAATGTTTTGATTTTGTACATGAGTCCATCGAGCCACACCCTGTCAAACGCTTGGGCAATATCAAGAAATAAAGCAGAGCAGTATTCTCGTTGTTCAAACGCAGAGCGTATTTCCGTGGTGATACGGTTTACCTGTTCTATTGTACCATGTTTTTCTCGGAACCCAAATTGATGCATTGGGATTATGTTATTTATACTAAGATGGGGACGGATGTGCGATAAGATGAGTTTTTCGAATAGTTTTGATAAGCAGGACAGAAGACTTATTGGTCTATATGAAGATGCTTGTGTTTTGTCTTTACCAGGTTTTGGAATCATAACTATAGTTGACTTTTTCCATCTTTGAGGAAAATAACCATATTTAGTCATTGCGTTGAAAAGCAGCACAGCTCGGTAGTTCTATGATCATTTTTGGAGTAATTCTATCGTGGCCCGGTGCTTTGTTCGGCTTTAATTGCTCTTTGATTATTTGAGTAATTTCGCTTGATCGGAATTTCAGGGGCGTAGTGTGTATTATGTCAGGGCATGAGATTTCCGGAAGCTCAAATAAATTGGTCGCAGGATTTGGTTGGAAGACTTCTTGGAGGTGTGTTGCAAACACGTTCGCCTTTTCGGAGTCACTTCTAGCCCATCTTCCCGTAAGACTACGGATAGGGCTGTCTGTTTCAATAGGGGCACTGAGACTACGCGCTTTCCAGAGTGGGTTTTTGGCACATGTTGGAGAGAGTTGTTCGATGTATTGGTGTTGTGCAAGATTTTCTTCTTGTTTCAGTACTCTAGAGAGTTTTCGAGTGACAGCTTTTAATTTCTCTTTGCTTGGTGGTGATCTGTTTTTTTGCCACTCTCGTCGTAAATGTCTTTTTTCTAAAAGAAGCTGTTGAATTGGCCTATTTGTACGGTACTGATGTACTACTTTTGGTTTCATTTGAGGTGTAGATACGCGTGCAGCAGTGGTGAGAATAAATTCAAAGGCATTTACAGATTTATCAATGTCAGCTTCGTGGTGCAGTGTTGGGCTTAGCTCAATGTGTGAGCTTATATATTTTTTGTAGCGGAGCCAGTTTTTTTGGTTGGATGTAATAATATCAGGCCGTTTCAACGTTGGTGGTTCGAACAGTTGAAGAAGGATAGGAGAGTGGTCCGAGGACAAGTCGGCTATTGCTTCTATCCGCATTAGTTGTTTTGGTTTTTTTTGGGTTATAGCAAAGTCTATAAGATCCGGTTTTTTGTTTGGATCAGCTGGCCAATATGTAGGCCTACCCGGAGATATGAAGTCAAGTTTATTCGATCTTGTGATTAAAGCTTTGTATAATTGCCTTCCTTTTGGGTTTGTAAGACGGGAGCCCCAGTGCGTGTGTTTGGCATTATAATCGCCTGCTGATATGAAATGGGCACCTAGTTGGTTGAAATATTCCATGAAGTCTTCTTCCGAAATAGAAAACCGTGGTGGGCAGTATATTGAGGCAATACTAAGACTGCCGAAAGACACTTTAATACTTATTAATGTAGCTTGCAAGTAATTGGTTGCGAATGGTTGCAATTGATGGTGCTTGATGCGTCTCTTGATAAGGATGCCTGTTCCCCCATGAGCTTTGTCGTCTGGATGATTCGTTGAGTAAAAAGTGTACTCACTAAGAAAGAAGTTATTTTTATTTGTGAGATGGGCTTCGGAGATTAACATTATATCAATGTCGTGTTCCTTTAGAAATTGAATAAGTTCGTTTTTGTGCTGTGAAATGCCGTTAGCATTCCAGAAACATATCTTTAAAATAGCCATTTATGGTTTGAAGTGTTGGGATGCAAACATTTCCATAAGTATGTTTTGATTTCGCATGAGGTCTTGTATTGTAGATTGCATAAAATGCATAAATTCCATCATGCTCTTATGAAGTGAACTAATTAGTGATTCAATTCCAGTTGATGGCTGTTCTAAGATGTGGTGTTTCTCTGATGTTGATTGGGCAGTTGGTGTAAGGGAGATTGCCGACTTAGAAGCTGGCTTTACTATGCCTGTCAAGGCATTTGCCAATGATACTCCTGGAATTGTGCATACAGGTTCAAAGGAGGACCTAGTTGCTTTTGTGAAACAGACTCCCGGTGTTGATTGAGATGGAGTCCAAAATACTTGAAAGAGTATTTTTACGTAGAGTACTGCCAGTATTGGAAGATGCCGGTCTGATCCCTGACCACCAGTTTGGATCCAGACGCCTTCATGGAACACCTGAGCAATGCCACCGGATTGTTGAGACTATACTTGAGGCCTTCGAAAAGAAGAAGTACTGCTGCGCCGTTATGCTTGATGTCAAATAGGCGTTTGACAGAGTCTGGCACCCTGGACTACTTTTCAAAATTAAATCCCACCTCCCAAGTTCCCATTTCACCTTCCTCAAGTCATACACAGAGGGAAGAGAATTCAGAGTGAGATGCGGATCATCAATCAGCACGCCTAGGCTTATAAGAGCAGGAGTACCTCAAGGCAGTGTTCTTAGACCCATCTTGTACACATTCTACACAGCGGACCTTCCCATCACACCCTCTCGGAACCTCACAGTAGCCACATATGCAGATGACACCGCCTTCCTAGCCTCCGCCAACGATCCCCCGGAAGCATCAGCCATAATCCAGAGGCAACTGGATGCCCTCGATCCATGGCTGAAACGATGGAACATCGTGGTCAACGCGGAGAAATCCTCCCACACAACCTTCGCACTACGCAGGGGGATTGAAAAAATGTAGCGCGTCGGCTCTGACTTCAGCGTTGGGCAGATCAGCCCCCTCTTGTTCATGCGTCATTACGATCTTGTTGGTGACAAGCGTTAGCGTTAGCATTAATGGTATGTCACACTGCCTAACAATCTCCAATCCGTGCCTCAACAGGCGTAAGGATGTCTTGCCCGAGTAGGTACAATCTAGCCTGGCCAAAATGGCATCGAAGTTTAATACTGTGTTGTGGGAAACAAATTAGGCTCCAGCTGCGCGACGAATTTTGTTTCTTAATATGGCAATAGCTTGGTAATGGGCACTGCTGCCGTTGAAGGGCCTGAAAAGATCGTAGGCGTATATGGCCGATTGTCTCCAGGCCACATACTCGTCTTGAGTACCGGAGAACTCTGGCACAGACTTTATTATGTCTAGAGGTAAGTCGCACCTAACATCGGGATTAACAGAAACCTTTTCATAAGTTATGATTTGCGGTGCTACCACCTGCAAACTCTATACCTGATAAGCTAGGGAATTTAATTGGGACTGAAACTGAGATTGCTGTTGCGCCAGTGCCTGCCTAACAGCATTGTCGATAAGTGGTTGGATTTGACTTGAGTCCATGGTGTTATCTACCGGGGCACTAACGGCTGATTTATTATCTGGCTCGCTTGTTCCTCTTCCCAGATATCCTCACTTTCGTATTCAATCTTTACGTTTTTATATGAACCTGCCCAGCTCATTGGTTGGTTGACGCTACACAATATATTCTCGCCGAGCACAAGCGATCGGCTAATTAAGTACGGCAGGAAAAGGTATGCAATATAATATAATTCCTCAATGGGAAGCAGTAAAAGGTAACAAAAACACTCAAGCACTGTAATATAAGCTTGCTGCAAACAAATTTAATAGTGGTCCGCTGAATAGCGGCCACGATGGATACAAATGCAAAAACCAGGATGCCCGCTTCTACCGAGCGCTCACTCAGCCTCGATGAGCTTTTCAACATAGCACTGAACCAAGACTCTGTGCCGATGCCGGAATCCATAGACGCCGACACTATCAAGCCAGCGCCTCAGCAGATCCAAGTCATTAAGCGGAAGGCATGTGGGCCTCCACTGAATGCCAAGAAGAAGGCAATACTTGATACCAAGATTCCTGTTGCCACCTACAGCGGCAGCTCAAACCGCTTTGGGTTGCTTGCGCACCTGTCAAAGCGGTTCCAACCTCTTTACTTCGCCAGTCCGCAGCAGGTTGAAGAGACTCACGATCAGCTGTCTCAACCTCTCCAAATGGACATGCCGATCCAACCGTTCGATCCTGCTGAAATAGCTGATGTTATCGCCCAGCAAAACTCTAAAAAAGCACCAGGCCATGATGCAATATGTAACGCCACTCTAAAGGCCCTACCGAGCAGAGCGATCCGCTACGTAGCGATGCTTTTCAATGCTATTGTGAGGCGGCAGTACTTCCCTCCTCAGTGGAAACTGGGAATCATCTCTATGATACATAAAGCTGGAAAGCCGGAGAAGGACCCTGGATCCTACCGGCCGATTAGTGTCCTCCCATCGATCTCAAAGGTAATTGAGAGACAGGTTTATAGATGCCTAGGGAATAATGCCAGAACACCAGTTCGGATTCCGTGCTGGTCACTGCACGATGGAGCAACTGCATCGAGTTTTCGAGCAATTTTAACGGCCTTCGAATGCGACGAATATTACAACGTTCTTTTCCTCGATGTCCGGGAGGCGTTCGACCGTATGTGGCCTGGTCTGCTACTGAAAATCAAGAATACCCTGCCTGCACCTTACTACTGTCTCCTGGAGTCGTACCTTAGGAATAGGAGATTTGCGGTCCGGTTCCAC
This sequence comes from Drosophila ercepeae, assembly GCA_018150545.1. NCBI lineage: Eukaryota > Metazoa > Arthropoda > Insecta > Diptera > Drosophilidae > Drosophila > Drosophila ercepeae. The sequence goes on along the minus strand of JAECWL010000085.1, from coordinate 116,490 downwards.
TCTGCGCTCTTAACCGAGTATAATGCGGCAGCTGAAGTACCCCAGGGAAGCGTACTAGGCCCGCTGACATGTGCACAGTCATGTTTGAGGCTGACAGTCTCTACGGAACGTCAATGCTGGCCACACTTTCCGACGACGTGTGCATAACGTACAGGTCCAGGTGCGAGCAGGAGGCCGCCAACGGTATTCAGAACTACTCAACAAGATTTTCCGACTGGGCTAAGAGATGGAATATTGGTATAAATGGCAACAAGTCCACGAATGTTTGCTACACCCTCAAACGGAGAACGCCACCAGCAGTGCTCATTGATGACACCCCTGTGGAACAGGTTGACTCAGCCAAATACCTGGGAGTCATTCTCGACCGTCGGTTCACTTTCTCGAAGCAAGTGAGTGAAATGAGAGTACGCATACGGGCCGCAACGTCAAAGCACTACTGGCTCATGGGCCCGCGTAGCAAACTGTCGCTGAGAAATAAGTTGACTATCTACAATCAAATCATAGCTCCTATTTGGAGGTATGCGTGCCAAATTTGGGGCCTGGCGTGTGGCAGCCAGATCCGCAGAATCCAAAGCACCCAAAATAAGATGGCGAGGACGATCACTGGCTGCGAGTGGTATGTGAGGAACACCACCCTCCACAGTGACCTAAAGCTGCTCACGGTCTTTGAGACCATAAATTTCCACTTCAGCCGCTACAACGACCGACTGGAGTGCCATCGCAACCAACTCGCTAAGGGTCTCACCAGACCTCGCCCACAAAGGTGGCTCAACAGGCGACTTCCTAGGGACCTAATTGACCGGCTGCCAACAAGACGCAAAGCAAGATGATGATAAGCCAAACGATATACTCTCCATCGTCGTTCTGTCTTTCTTTTTTCCATATTTTTAGTTTTTAAGTTTTGTAAATATTGTTAGTTTGTAAGTTTAAATTTAGTAATAATGGTAACGCTAAGCACACTTAGCCGGCGAGCCTCTCGGGCAGTATTAATAGATGCCAAGGTCACTATGGGGTTTTAAGATACCCTGTATGCCTCAATAAATAGTTTAAAAAAAAAGAAAAAAAACTTTATGGGTTTTACTTGAGGCGTGCCGAAGAATTCCCTTGTAAAACTTACATGATCACTAACTTAACTACCCTGTTAAATCAGATTGTTGAATGCAAGATGCAGTTGGGCGCCAATTATGAAGTGTGTGTGTGTTCCCGCTTCGATCCAGAGTCTTCTTTCCTGGGACGGCGGTGGTGAGACGATTGCGTCTGGTTTGGAACTTCTTATGAAGATTACGGTGAAGGGCTTGACTTCGCCCCCTTAGTGTGGATTGCTAGCCTTGTGGCGTAGCAATGTAATTGATAATAATGTCAATTGGGTTTACGGCTGTACGCCGGAGCAAAGTAGTGATTTATTGTGCTTCAAAATTAAGACTGAGGAGATGACAATCTTCAAACTAAGTTTACCCTCACAGCAATGCATCGCGCCACCAAGACAAGTCGGCAAGCCGACTTAGCATTCCTTGCAGGGTGGAGCAACACTCCGAATAAGAAGTGTCAGCTTTCCGCTGCCAGACGTTCTTTGCGCGGAGCGCTGAACCCAATTCTGGCGCGTCGCATTGTTTGTACAAAGCTACTTAGTTGCTATGAAGTAATACATTTTCAGTTGTTAACTTACAGGTACCCTCCAGGTAACTTACAGGTACCCTCCAGGTAACTTACAGGTACCCTCCAGGTTACTTACAGGTACCCTCGTATAACGCGGTTTTATACAACGCGGTTTCGATATAACGCGATTTGGAAAAAAATTAGGTTTCACTACACTGCGAAATTTTGGCTTATATAACGCAAAGGAGAAAATACATAATTATTAAACTTGGAAGAATAACAATAAAATTTTTACTAAACCTTTAATTTATTTTAGTTTGTTTTTAAATTTTTAAATGTGCACATAATTATTTAAATTTTGTTTTTTGAATATTGAAATATGTACATGTATATGTATTATTATTCATATCTTGTGTTTTTAATTGTATAAGAGAGTCTGAATTTTTGTATTGAGTTGAAAAATATGTGCATCTGTTATTTAGTATGTATTTTATTTAAAAAAAAACTTATTGAAACATAACCCTCAAATTTATATGAAAACTAAGGTTTAGGTAACGCGAATTTACAGAACGGGCAATTCTTCTCGAACGTAACTATCGCGTTGTACGAGGGATACCTGTATTTTACGGGTATTTTTTTGGCGCGCCATAATACAGAATTTACCCTTATATCGATCTTTAACTACGAGGAACGTCCAGAAAGTAAGTGTGCTGGTAATCTCACAGTTGTAGGGAAGACTTAAACTGGCAACACTGCCCTGTAGTCTAAACTCTCTTCTTTAAAACAAGACTAGTCCGAGGTTAGTGTGTAGGAAACTCTTGACGCAGTAGCATCTCTTGAGAAAATTGCTGATCGTATCTTCCGATAAATGCGAAAATTTAAATCTCGAATCGCGACCAAGACATTAAAATCCTGGTGTACGAATCGAACCTTATGTTCAAACCTTTTCAATGTTACACAATTTGAAGCAAATCGTTTTGAATGCCTGAAATCGCTGATATTATACGGGCGCAATCGGTGGGGGAGCTTAGATATTGTCGGTAACCTGGCCAGTGAGAGATTCTAAGTATTCTAAGTATAAAATAGCCACTATGCTGAAGTGATCGGAAAGGTACACAGGAAGCAGAGGCAAATGACATACTTGCTGTAGAATCAGACATTCATCCTAGACAGCACAATCAATGTGATGAAGGATTCAGCGCTTGTATTCCAGACACGTCTTAAGCAATTAGAAGATAGATGAACGGGTAAGAAGACACAGTGATGTTCTATGGAGACACACTCACCTTAATAGCCACAGAACTATCATATGTTAGACAACACATCAAGTTGACGCTAGACACAATTTGTTAATTACTGTCTGTAAACCACAGAAAGCTCAGTATTTCGTTCATTTCAGTGATACAGTTTCAAGAAGAAGAATTAACAAACATCCGGCCAATTTTCCAATCTTTCAACGAGTACCCATCACCCACGGGAATATTGACGACGTTTATAAGGTGTGAATATATCAACAGGCGCATAAGATCAGCATCACACTTGTATTGTATATAAGCATTTCGCAGATTCATACAAATTAATACAAAGTGTACCAGCTTATTCCTCACGTTGGAGCAGCCGGAATTCGACTTCCCAAAACCAAGATACCGTACCTAGCTAACAACGATCACCAGGCTCGACATTTCGCCGTCAATCCCGAGAAATTAGAGAATCGGTTGTTGTGCGACATTCAAACAGAATTGCATGGATCATTGGCAATGGTATTTTCGAATGCGCTGAACGCCATTCGGAATCAATCTACCAGCTGTTGTGCATCACAGCTAGCCTCCGTCTATGGACAAGACTGTCGGCGCCAAACAGTTGGACTCACCATAAATCCCATGCCAACATCCCAGCAAATCAACATCGCGACTAATGCAAACTGTTTGGCAAGAAGCACTTTGATCAAAAGACCGCATCACCGCTCCACAAAATGCAATCGAATTCAAGGACCTAATTGTTTATAATTTAAAAATTATTTATTTATTCTTGAATATTTATTTTTCCCTCTTCAAAGTAATTCCTCTCTGAAATAATACACTTATGTCAACTTTTTTTCCAATTCTCGAAGCACTTAAAAAAACATTTTTTATGATCTTGTCCAGCTCCTCATTCTATGCCGTTTGCATCCTCCTTTCATGGTCGTCTTCAGTTTTGGAAACACAATCAACGATGGGTGGTCACAGCGTTATCAATAGCCAGTTTTTGTGCTTTTACAAATCTGGACGATTCTGCTCGCGCATATTACGCATAACTTACAGATAATATTCGTTATTTACCGTACTATCCTGTGGCAAGAACTCATGATACATCACTCTACTACAATCAAAGAAAACCTTGATCAAAACTTTTGCGATACTTTTTGAATTTTGGTCAGCTCACATCGATAACTCGATAACCCAGACAGAACACAATAGCCCCTTCGTTACATTGGCTGGAGCAACTAAATTAAAATGAAAAACAGCGAAAAACGCAACAACAACCAATAACCGTCGAAGAAGTTCAGGGTCAGTTGTTACACATTTATACAATCGCAATACACCGGTACCATCGTAATGAAAGCCGCTGTCATCATGATTGGTGGTATCATATTCCATAGCCGTTTACTCCAGGACAGTTAGCTACGACTTAACAAATATCTTTAGGACCTGCATCTTTAACATTCCTCATCCAAAAGACGTCACGCCAATCACGATGTTATTCACGAATCTCAGCGAGTCATAATGAAACTAATAAACAGCCCATAAACTTTAAATAGCAATAATAAAATCAGATTATTTGGATTTAAGCAACTTTATTTATTGCTCAGCGTCATGTTGGCCATTCCTATTCCTATTTAGTCCAGAATCTACGAAAAAATCAACCTGCCCGCGGTCAAAAGGAGGATGACGATGTATTCAGATGTTGATGTATTCATGATCTATCATACCTAGCAATTATCGATTGGCTCGTCTAGATAAAAGGCGCCACCTGTACCAGAAGAAGACATTGTCCAGCCGTAATTCGTACTTTTAACAATCCTCCATGTTCTATTAGAAAGGCATATGCTTTTCCAAAGAACCGACCTCGTGATTGACTGATATGGGCCCAAAACCGGAGCAGTACTGCTTCCATAATAAAAGGCCTGAGGTGCTGACCAACCAGCAGAATCTCGGCATTTATAGCAAGGTCGAGTAGACAAGACTAACAAATAAAATACCACAGTCATAATCATCACTTTAAACGTAAAGTCCGTTTAAGGGGGAGAATGTTGGTTTCTGTTTAAGCATTAAACATTTGAATATATAAAAATATGAAAAGAATGTAAAAGGGATCGGACAAACAATTAGATAAGAAATAGTGCATTTTATAGCTGATCCATTGAAGGAAAACTTAAATGCATGCGTAAGGTGACACCACCATACATGTGAAAGGGTCACAAAACACTTAGGCCGATAATAGCGCTACTAAACTAATAGTCAGTACAAAAATCAAATCTGATCCTTCGGCAAAGCACGCACCAAATTACTGACGCTGACGCAGCACTTGAACCGGAAACCGGTTGTTAAACATCTGCTGCTGACTTATGAAAACATGTTACCTGGAAACCTTGTTTCACCCGTAGTTTTCAAATAGTATACAAGACCAACCATTATCAGCAAAAAATTATTTTTACTCTTAAGTACTTATGCTTTCCATAAGCTATGTGCAATCCAAGCACTTACATGTATCCTCAAACGCTACGTACAGGATTCTCTCCTTAGAAAGCTTCGTCAACGTATTCGGCTTCAAGTGTAAGCAATCCGCAGATAACTAGAACGTGCTATCTGTGTCAGACAACCGTAGAACTTTTGCAACAACAACGCAGTGGACGAAACAAACACTATGTGAAAACTAGGATGCCTTCAATGCATATTTAATTCTTAAATTATTTTTAATTTCTTACAGCTGCTATCGGATGTGAGGTGTTTGATGTGCCATATAGTGTTTCACATTTGTCAAAAATTTTTGTCTATGGAAATTGACTATTAATTTTACAGCTAAGAACCTCGCGTAGTAACTTAACAGTTAAGTAGTAGACGCTATTAAAACTATAAATTTGACCAGACCCAATTTTTAAATGATACAGAGCAACAAAGAAAACAGGAAACCAAGAGATATCGAAGTAATAAAAAGCTTGAATCGTCTGAAGCTTACATTTAAATGGGTTCTTACATGTGGTTTTTCATATTTAAACCGCTTCCATATGTTCGTCTTCGGTTCGACAGGTGTACCATCAATGTTGTAATTCGGGTTCGAAAAAGTTAATACAGATCGACTGGATTCATGGGAACTACGCTTCGTTTTTTTTTTTGTATTAATGGCTAGCACTGGAAATATATTAAAGTTTTTGAAAAAAATTTGGCAATTACTATATATTAAGCTCTTACTAAAAATGACAAGAATAACCATAAAAACCATGATAATAACCACGCTTAATGCCACCAGCACAAAAAATTCGCGTTGAGTGTCAGAGTGCTTTGAATGGTCATCAGGTCCATTTTTTTTTGAGTTGTCTTGATGCACTGGTGGAGATGCATCATCGGGCGACTCATCTGAGTATTCTGCCATCTGATGATTTTTTAAACGTTCAATCACAAGGGGTTTTGGTTTTAATGAACACTTAATATCGTCTGAGTCATTTTTATCCGGACAAGCACATACGTAATCTACTCCACGATGTAAGCAAAGATGTGAGCATCCACCATTATCATGAGAGCAGTAATTTACAATATAAGGCTGTCGATCTGAAGAAACTGCGCGTATATCTAATGCCCCACTTAAACCATCGCGGACTTTTGATGGATTTCCATATCCGTTACGTGCCAAGCGTTGTGAACGGTATACAGATTTATTATACCAATCTGTCCAATATAAGCTATTTTCAATCTAAAAAAATATTTTTATTTATACATACGTAATATATATCGTTTAAGCAAAAATATTTAGTTTACCATAGTTAGTCCAAAAGGATGAGGTGCATATGGCACAATGGTCATCCGACGTCTTCCATTAAAATCTACTTGGCCAATGTTATCTTCTAAAGCGTCCGCCCAAAGTAATCTACGTTTTCTTTATAAATCAAATAGTAAGAAAATATGTTAACGCTGATAATTGCTTTCTATTCTTCTATACTTACTCAAAATCAATTGTTAGACCCGTCGGAAAACCTATTCCTGAAGAAATAATAACAGTTCGATTGGAACCATCTAAAAAACTTCGTTCTATTTTCGACGGCGAGTTCCAATCAGACCAAAACAAATAGCCTTTCTTTGGATGGACAATAAGTGATCGCGGGTCCCCCAAATTATCCTCTATCAGCCGCTTACGAGATTTTCCATCCAGTCGTGATACTTCGATTAGTTTTCGATCTGTATCGGACCAGTATAAATTATCTGCAACCCAGTCGATAGATATTCCATTAGGCGTTAGAACTTCCTTACTTATGATGACTTTGGTTTCAGTTAAATTTAATAGATTAACTTGACGAATGACGTCTAAATTGACATCTGCGAAAAAAAGCATATTTTTGCGGTAGTGGTAGTCGAGAACGACGGCTCCGTGCACTCCATTTATAGGTAAAACCACGTCCATATAATCGCCGGAATTAAGTGAAATCATCCCGATGCCTGAACGTAATGCAATAAGAAGATAGTCCTAAAAATAAAAAAAATATATTTTTCTGATAAATATGATTTGAAAAAAATCCGAAACACTTCTTTAAATGTCTTATCTAACATCGCCAGAATAACATTAATCAAAGCAAAAAATGACATACAAGCCAAAAAATTGAAGGAATTTACAAAAATCTCGACGGATTCAGGTAGAAGAGCACAAAACTCTTGACATGTCATAAGGAGTAATCTCTTCTAACCACCTCCTCGCCTTTAAGGAAGATAAATACTAAAAGTATATGCAGCAATGTTAATAATTGCTATCTATTGAACAAGTTAAATAATACGTTTGTTATTTATTTTCACAAGACCGTCACAAAACGGACCGGAGGTCCGTCTTTATTTTGACGAAAATCGGATCTAAATTTAAAGAACAAATTTGGTGGTATTTATACCCCCCAGCACCGTCGCTGCCTCTGCTAGCGTCGGTGTCAACTCCTTTGCTGCCTCTGCCATCGTCGCTCCCACGGAAGCGCTCTAGACGCTGATCTTGCTTTTCTTGGCTACTGCAGGTGCATGGCCGGATGCGCGTGTAAGCTTTCGCAGTTTGTTGTTGCGAATTCTTTTGGTGCTAACTCTTCCGCCTTTAAAATCGAGTGTCCCCACTCGTTGCGGTCGTTGATCGGTTTTGTAACCTTCCTAATCAAGGAGCGGATCGTTATTACATCGATTCCGGTGATTATGACGCAGCCCATCAGAATATCGGCTGTGTGGGAGGTTGTTTTTAACAGCTCCAAGGTTTTAGTATTATAGACATTAAGTTCCTTGACCAATTCTAGTGACAGTTTCTCTTCTGGGTTTTTAATTGTCAACTTGGTTTGGAGGATTGCTGGCATAGGTTGATGGTGTACGGTGTACATGTTCGTAAAGACTTGTTCATCAATTTCTATGGTGCTATTGCTGAAGTTAGTGAAAAATGACCCATTAAGCGTTGACGTTGTTCCGAGATCTTGCCGCTGTATTTGTTGAGTAGGATAACTCCGGGTGCGATTTCATCAATTGTGGGGATGTGTTGGTTGTTGATTCTAATGCAGGTGGCAGGGCGACTTTTTAGGAGATTTGGTAGGGAAGATGAATTACTAATGTCTATCATATTTCTATGTTTACAAATCGTTATTTCATTATAGTTATTACATTTTATAGTTTTTGCGAATTTTTTATCTTTACATCTAATTACATTTTCGGTTTCTATTTTGTTGACATATTGACCAATTTTTATTGGTTTATTTAGAATTTCTTCGCATAGCTTGGTATCGGTTACAGGGATTTTTACAATATAGATTAACATCCATTACTTGCTATGTTTAATTCTGCCATGTGCATGGCTTCCACAAAATTTGTGTAAGGAAATTGATTCTGATCTAATATTCTTTTAAATTCATTGATCTCCTGGTCTCCTAGTATTTTAGGGTTGCTAATGACTGCTTTTGCCCTGTATGGCCTGATTAAGATTAAGAATTTCTTCTTTAAGCATTGGAAAAATTAATTCAGTGCTAGTATTCCTATGAGCGTCTCCTTTATATTTTAGGCTGTTTATTAAATTTCTATTGGCCAGAGTGATTTTATTTATTTTTTCAATTATAAGCCTATTAAGAATAACCTGGTTATTGTTGTTAGTTAAAGGTGAATTTATTTTTTCTTGAATTATTTCAAAATCTTTGCTATCTGGGGATCCAGCCAGCCATTTCCAAGCCCTACCTATTAGATCTATATGTCTTTTCCTTATACTCCTGACTTTCAAACTATTGATAAGGTTTTTAGAAATCCTGATTTCCTCTGTTATGAAGGGTAGAATTGGGTCGTAAGTTTTTAATTTCATTAAGGCTGTGTGGTTAATTTTATCAATGGTATTTTCATATTCCTCTATGTAAATTATATGGATTAATCTAAGGATTTCTGTTTGAACCTTGACTAGTCCTGGAGTCAGTGTCACAATGTCCAAATTAGTGTAGTCCGTTATTTGTACGTCCGCAGCGCACACAGTGAGAAGGGCCCTGTAAATGAGGGTGTTTAATTTCGAATGAGTTTTTTATAAATAATGCTCCCGCTTTCTGCTAGTACTGTAGTGTTTTCTTGAAAATTTCTTTTTTATATCTGGCTGATAATCTTGCCTAATCTTTTATTGTTTTGTACGAATACCTCTTGTCCAGGATAATAGATTTTTATCTAATTTCTACTTTTATTATGGTGAGCTAAATCTTTTTCCTGTGTGAGCTTGATTTTGTCCGTAATTTTCTGTCTTTCTGTCTGGAGTAGTTTAGAGTCACGTGATACTTTTCAGCCAAAGAATAAATCCACCGGTGTTTGTGGTTGAGTGTAATGAATAATTATATTTGACAACTGATCTCTCTATAAGGTCGTTTAATGAGCTGTGTAATTTCTCGGCCTTTTGGCATCTAATAATTTCTGAAAGACTTGAATGAAAGCGTTCGATCTGACCGTTGGCTGAGCCGTTGTAGGGTGGTGCTTTATAGACCATTACATTGAACTGGTCTTGCGGCATCCGCATTATGGGACCTGATCCAAGGGACTATTCGTTATCTATTATCTCTGCTTCAGGAATACCGAAGTTTATTAATGTTTCTTTCAGGGGTTGTTTAATGTCTTGGGTTGCTCGTGAATTGACTATTTTAGCTTGTGCGAATTTCAAAAATTTATCTATTGCTGTGAGGACTACTTGTTTACATGTGAGATAAAAGTCGACGTGAATAATTTTCCCTGGGTATTGTGGTATTGGTGTGCTTTGTAGCTCTGGCTTATTTAAGTGTCTTTCGTATTTTTGTTCTTTGCATGTGAGACATTCCTTCGTTATTTTTATGATTTTGGCCCTCATTTGTGGAACATATACTTTTTCTAACAGCTGCTGTATGTTTTCGCTGCTATTGCAGTGTGCTCTCCTGTGTTCCTATATAATTGCATTTTCTTGGCCATTTTCGTCTGTCAGGGGTGTAACTATTTTATTAGAGAATCTGGTTTTGTAATTATTAAAAAGTAGATACATTTCTTGAAGTTTCCGTAAGGGGTTCTCGTCGATATAGATTCCACCTATGACGGACGGTTTTAGCCTTTCTTTTAGAATTTTTAGCAAATTGTCTGAATTGAATATAGGTTCTGTAATAGTGTGTCTGTGATATGTTGGAAAAACAATTTCAAATTTGTAGGATTTTTTCCCAAAGATAGCAGTATTTGATTTTTAAAATCATTTATTGGTTCTTCTGCCATAGGTATTAGTTTTTCGGGAGAGCTGAAACTACTGTGCACGGGTTCTGTCGATGCATTTAGTTCTCCATGCGTTTGCAAGGGAGGTCTACTCAATGCATCTGCAACCACGTTTGACTTCCAGGTTTGTGCAAAAGTTCGTGCGTGTATTCTTCTAAAATTGCTTTCCATCTTTTCATTTGATCGTTACGGAATTTTGGATTGGTTGGGTGATCTGTGAATATCTTTATTTTGGTTCGACCATACAAAAAATTTCGAAGAGTTTGTATTGACCAAATTATGGCCAGCATTTCTTTTTTGTTCGGTGCGTAACTTTCTTCTGCCTTACTTAAGGTTCTAGAAATAAACATTATTGGTTTGTCCTCCTGAGCTAATACGGCTCCTATGGTATAATCGGAAGCATCGGTGGTCAATCGGAATTCTTTACTATAATCTGAATAAGCCAGCATGACTTCTTTGGAAGCTAGAGTTTGTTTTAGCTTATTGAATGCTTTCCTGGCGTTTTCGTCGAGGTGGATTAGCGTTCTGCTTGAGGCATTTTTTGAAATGCGGCCTCGGCCCTCTTCCCCTCTTAAAAGGGCTGTAAGGGGCTTTGCGAGTTTCGCATGATCTTTGATAAAGCGACGGTAAAACCCTGAGAGTCCTAAAAAGGAACGAAGATCTTTAAGGGTCTTTGGCTCGGGAAATTCTACGATGACCCTGTTTCTTTGGGGATTCTTTTTTATTCCAGTATCGGCCACTAAAAAACCTAAGAGTTCAACTTATATTTTGAAGAATTCGCAAATTTGCTTCTTCCAGAATATTAAATATTAGCCTGATATCTTTTAGATGGTTTTCCTCATTTTTGCTAAAGATGATGATGTCATCGATGTATACGAAACACCTAATGCCTATATGTTCTCTAAGGATATTGTCCAGCGTCCGTTTAAAAATTGAAGGAGCATTTTTGAGGCCAAACGGTAGTCTGGTAAGCTCGTATTTTCCCTGGTTAACTAAGAATGCCTTTTTTTCGATATCGGGTTTCCTAAGTGGAATTTGGTGAAAGCCGCTTTTGAGAAAATGACTGAGAAAAACTTATTCTGTAGTAATTGTGCAAGTACGTTGTTAGTGTCCGGTATGGGGTATCTTTCTGGAATGGTAACCATGTTCAATTTCCTATAGTAAATTACCATTCTGTGCTTTCTCTGTCCTGATGCGTCCATTTTTTTTTGGGACAATCCATGTTGAGGAGTTTTATGGGGATCTTGATGGTCTAATTATGTCGTTTGCGAGTAGCTCTTGTATTAATTTTTCTACCTCTGGTCTAAGAGCTTCTGGGTACGGGTAATGTCTTGAGTATATTGGCTCTCGTTTGTACTTCTTATAGTGGCTTCTACTCTTGTCTTGTATGTCAGTTTTTCGTCCGGGTCTCCAAAAAGATTTTTAAAGTTTGAGCAAATAGTTCTTAAATGTCTGTTTTGAGTTTTTAAAGCGTGTAATTGGTTGACTTCGCGTGAGATTTTCTGTTTTATTTTAATTCTATTTTTATTTTGTATTGAAATATATACCCCTTTTGCATATTAATTTGGGCTTCTACTTCGCGCAGTGTGTGGTTTTCGATAATGGCACCGAAGGTCTTTAAGGAGGGTAGTAGAAAAAATTTGATAAAAGTATCCATTAGGTCGAAAGGATTGGCGATTGTATGGTGTGTTATAAGAATTTTTCGGCCCACAGAGTTAATGAAAAAGGGTTGGATCCGGTGTCTAACAGAATTTTGATCGTCTCTCCATTACCTACTTTAGATTGGAAGTAGGGTAACGAATAAGGTTCTACTCAAAAAAGTGTAATTCAGTATATTCTGCCTCATCTGTTTCCTGCTCGAAATCTGGGGTTTCTGAATAGTATTCATTGAGTGTTGCTTCGTCAGTTTCTGTTGGTTCGTCGTTGTACTCTGTAGTTTGTTCACTAGCGGTGTCTATATGAAAATTTCTCTGTTTTTTGTCTGGCAGTCCGTTTAGTCCTTGTGGTGGTGGTTTCTTTTCCAGCTATCCAAATTTGGGTCTGTTCATGTAGTTTACCTGTTTTGTCTGCATACTATCTATATCCATAGGCTCTGGCCTTGGTTGTGGCTTTGGGGCCTTAGTCTTGGTTTTTGTGTTGGTAGGTTGCCAGAGTATCGTTGGTTATGCCCACCATATAGTTGCTGTGGTACATAATGAGTTACTCTAGGGGTCTGTGGAGCATGAGCCAAGTGTGGAATGAATGGTTGTCGACATGCGTTTGAGAATTGTTGTACGGATTTTCTTGTTAGGGGGGGTTCTACCAGGGCATTTTTTTGAATGAGTTTGGCTATTATTTGCGTAATTGGTCCTACATTTTTGGTTTTCTAATTTGTAGCATAGCTGAAGTGCTGACGGGAGATCAGCGGGCTCTTTGGTTCTCAAAAGTCTGGGCAAGTCGCCGTTCAGGCCTCTAACGAAGGTGTCAAGTGCCTTGTCTCTGTAGGATTTGGCAAAGACATCCATTAATTCTTTTCCCTTTTCCATGCAAGTAATTTTGTTCAAAATAAGGTACCTACCTTATTATAGGTAGGTATAGGTAGGTATAAACTTGCTGGTTGAAATCTGCTGTATTTTGATTTCCTTTCACCAGCGAGGTCATTGGGTATTCTAGTGTTGTCACATCGCGCTTATCCGCGTAGTGTGCTGTCAAACATTTTGAGATAGCTGTCCAATTTAGTGGGGTGTTGTAAGACTTCTGCTTGGCCAGAATATTTGGGTGATCGTGCTAGTGATGAATATATGTTTAATATTCTCTCTACGCTTTTTCTGCATGAGATAAATTATCCTTCTTGGCCAGAAAATTCCCTTAAACACTTTACTATATCTGGGACTCGTTCACTCATATTAACATTGTTGATATTGATCAGGCAGATCAAGTAGTGGTGCAGTGTCTGCAGTTGCCATAATTATTTATAAAATATTTGTTCTAGATATTTTTTATTAAGAGCAAACAAAAATGTATTTTCTTAAAGCGTTTCTCGTATATGTTTTGTATGTTTTTAGAAAGAAACAAATTTTGTTTCTTCAACGTATTTCTCGTATAGATTTTGTATGTTTTTCAAATATTTTTTTCCTCTAATTTTTGTTAGAAAATTTTATATTTTATATTTTCAAAGTATTTCTCATATAGATTTTTGTATGTTTTCAGAATAAAAAAATTGTTATATTTTCACGGTATTTCTCGTATAGATTTTGTATGTTTTTTAAATATTTTTTTCTTATTTTATCATTTAATTAACTTAAAGTATACAATTATATTAAAGTATACATCCTGGACCGGTTATCTGGTATTCGTTCGTGGTATCCATTCTTTGCAGGATCCGTCCCACGGTGTTCTTGGCAGCCAATTGGGTGCTCTTACATATTTGTTGTTTTTTTCCGTTCGCGAACCGGGGCAGCCTATGGGGTGCCCTTACAGATTTGCGATTTTACGTATCGTAATCAGTGCAGCCTATGGGTTGCACTTACACGATTTTTTTACAGGACCCTTTTAACGTTGGGCGCCAGTTAAATAATACGTTTATTATTTATTTTCACTAGAAGGTAGTTCAGACCGGAGATTCGTCTTTATTTTGACAAAAATCGGATCTAAATTTAAAGTACAAATTTTGTGGTATTTATACCCCCCAGCACCCTCGCTGCCTCTGCCATCGAAGCGCTATAGACGCTGATCTTGCATTTCTTGGCTACTGCAGGTGCACGGCCGGATGCGCGTGTAAGCGTTTGCAGTTTGTTGTTTCTTTTGGTGCTAACTTACATACTTAAAATCTATTTTAGGACCAGTCGGAAAATTTATTCCTGAAGAACTAACGCCAAACATAACGCCATACAATCCTAAAAATTAAAGGAATTTACAAAAAACGCCAACTTTCCAGTTCAGGTAGAAGAGCAAAAAACTCATTACATAACAATAGGAGCCACTTATCGATTACCGCACCATTAAGACAGATAAATCCTTATAGTACTTAAGGACGAACACGGCACAAAGGTGCACAAGAATTTGAATAAAAAATTAAAGATATTAGACCAAACATACTAACCTTTTTCAACATTATAATTAAGTAAAAGATGTGGATTAGTTACGAGGTCGCAAGCATCCGATCATATATGTCACTTCCACTAAGATTCTTTAACTACCTCATTTTAGGACATACGTGTACTACGGCTAATTTCAAAACATACTCAACTACTTAGCTTACTACCACACTCAAAAAAATAAATAAACTGCAATTACACCCCGAACATAATTAACAAAATAAAAGCTATCAAACACTGTAAAAATTCGATTTTAAATAAGTTTTTATTTACAACACCCACCCAACCACAAAAATCTGCAGGAGCTACCCAGAAAAACTCTACACAACATTAAATTAACAGAAACCAAATTAAAAAAACTTGAAGCAATATTCCATAGTAGGAGCTAAGTCTTTTACACATCATATTGGAAAACTGCATAGATATAACTGCATAAAAATCCAGAAATTAAACAAGAGCATAAGCCACAAAAAATATGAAAAAAGATGTATACAAAAGAATTTTTTCAACAAAGTCAAAAAAAATTCGGTACTATTTGAAAAACGAAATGTAACAATGTATTCAAATATAACAAGTAAGGTAGCAGCAGTCGAGTTTCCCGATTGCAAAATACCATGTACCGCAGTCGCAGTCGGCGTCGCGCAATGCGTGTTTTGCTGCGCTTCTGCTTCCCTTGCCATATATTTTGCATGTGGCATAACTTCCGTGTTTCTTATCCGATTTGGTTCAAATTTAAAAGTTAGATAGGTTTTATAAGCACCAACGCATATGCCGAATTGCATAGCATTAGGTTTATAATTGTGGGCGTGGCAGTTTTTTGCGGTTTGCGGGGAGCGTGGTCGTGGCAGTTTTTTGCTGTTTGCGGGGGAACGGGGCGTGATATCAAAATAAAAAAACAAACTTGTACTGCGTATGGTAATTACCTATCCAACGATATACGGCACATGTCTGTAGCTCTTGTAGTTTCAGAGATCTAGGCGTTGATACGGACAGACGGACGGACGGACGGACGGACGGACGGACGGACGGACGGACGGACGGACGGACGGACGGACAGACGGACTCGGCTGTTGATGCTGATCAAGAATATATATACTTTATGGGGTCGGAGATGCTTCCTTCTGTCTGTTACATACATTTGCACCATATTATGATACCCTTTTCACCCATTTTTAATGGGTACAGGGTATAAAAAGGGTGGTTTTTTAAAGATATAGAACTCTAAATTGCAATAAAACAAAGATGGATTATTCGATTGGAATGAATTTTATTTATCCGAAAGATAATCTTGTGGCATTACATTTTAAATATGTTTTCTGGCATATGACCGCCACGGCTGACTCGGATGTAGTCCAATCAGGACGTCTAATTTTCGGTGACTTTTTCCAACATTTGTGGCCGTTTAAGTGTTGTCTTCCAAATGGTTAAGCGTTTGTGGCTTATGCGCGGCGTTAAATAACAAGATCTTGTAGGCCAATTCACAGATCCAAAACGTGAAATTATGCGGTCACCAAACGTGTCACTCAATAAATCGATTGTGGCATAGCTTGTGTGACATGTTAGGTTGTCTTGTTGAAACCACAGCTCCTGGATATCATGGTTGTTCAATTCAGCAATGAAAAACTTTGTAATCATGGCTCCATACCGATCACCATTGACTGTAACGTTCTGGCCATCATCGTTTTTGAAGAATTACGGAACAATGATTCCACCAGTCTATAAAGGGACCAAAAAGTCAGTTTTTCTGGAAAATTTTTCCGCTAAATCTTCCATAAAGTGGATGGATGCAGATCCAATTCCTGTGCTCGATGGACACATTCGGGTCTCCCTCAATGCTACGCTTTACAGCAGCAATGCTACGCTTTACGCACCGTTATCAATAATGCGAGTTATCAATAAGAGAAAACGTGTTACGAAAACGGTCCATGGTTAATCGAATTAACTGCTCCAAAGGACGATATTTTCAACGGTAAAATGGACGTAGTGCGCGATAGTTATTTCTCACAAAACCATTATTTTCGAAATTAAATTGCACTATTTGCAAGTGTTGTTTAGACGTGAGTCTATTCATGATGAATTGCCAAACTAACCTGAGAATAAATAACTTGACAGCTGTCAAGTCGGTCGCTATCTTAAACAGTCCCTTGTAAATAAACACTCTATATAACAACAATAAAAACATTACATCAAGCATGGAGTCATGGTGCCACTCAAAACTGCTCAAAAATTAGCACGAGGCAGACTAGCAAAAGATACAGCTGACCAAAGGTATAACTTTAACAAATATAACTTTAACAAATTGCTGATGGATCCAGTTTCAGATCAACGACCATACATCAAGCTGTTGATGCTGGCGCACTGGCATGACTGTACACAAAGCGTCTGACGGATCCAGTTGCGGATTCCTGTTGCGGATGCCTGTTGCGGATGCCTGTTGCAGATTACTGTTGCTGATGGCGTGACCAATTTTCTATCGGTTTTAAAAAATGCCAAGAAGCGACCTTGCAAATACAGCCGAATATTTTATCAAGACATAAATACTAACACATTATAGAACTTTTATACAATGTTTAAGTAAACAGTTCAGCCGAAGTGCAAGTGGAAGTAGATCACTGACTTGAGCGGGTCGTGAATACAAAAGTGCATAATGATTGTTCCCACGCTAGCTATATACCGACCATAACAACATGCGCGCATATTACACTCCCCATTCCTTTCAGCGATATTCAACCTAAAACAATAAGTATATGCAATAAAAAAGCCGCTTCGCTGCTGGCGTCACCGGCAGCGCAGCTCCGCGGTAAAGGCTAAGAACACTTTTATATAAAAGAACATTTTAATTAAGTAAATAGCATGCAACCGAAAATAGATAAATATACGGGACATTCGCAAGAATAATTGTTACCACGCCTATGTGTGGATAATTATACGAAGAGGATTAATTTGTTACGAATATGTAAAAAAATACAAAATGCTTCAATATTACTATACCTGTACTATTATATTCCTTTAAAAAATTCATTTACACTCTCTTATCTATAAACTTCCCAAACCCAAATACCCATAATCTACACAAACTTACAGATATTTCTATGTTTTACTATCTTACATGACAACGCACCAAATAAGAAGCTACCACTTTTCCCAATAGTTCGATTCCTGCCATTCTTTTTTCGTTGTATATTTCATATTTACTTGCCGTACACTCTCAATGATCAATGACAGTTACCTGTGGTAAAGTGCAAAAATTAAAAATCGTCGAGGTTGCAGGATTCTTTTCTAGTATTTCTACCACTTTCTGTGGCCAATTGTCCATTCCAGTGTGTTATTTTATCCTGAATCGAATCGGGTACTATAACAATTCTATCACAATATTCTTGTATAGTATTATTGTTGTAAATAAAATAGTTATAATACAAATTAAGAAGATTATGATGGAAGGGGGACTACCCTTCTTAACTGCTGGCCTAGGGACTCAGTCAGTTCTGATTTAATAAAAGAATATCGGCTGTTGCCGGAGTTGTTCTCATATGAGCTTGTGCTCTTTATTCAATGAGGTTTCAAAACGAACGAAAATATAAAAGGATTCTTAAAGCTAACAAAAGAATCGCAGCGGCCACGCAAATATGCTGTGATTGCCGGCTGCGCACAAGTTTCCGCCCCAATGCCGGGTCAGCACTTTGACGTTTTTATATCATGTTTCGCACACTGAGCCAACTGTTCTAGTACGTTGGCTTGTGTTAACTACTCCCCCTTCAAGATTCCGGCCGTCCTCGGTTGGTCCTAACTCGGCGATCATCCCGTTTAATTGAATTTCAGATCTCCGCGCTCCGATGAACCGTAGACAGGTGATGCCGATACAAATCATTGCACAACAAATCGCTGCTGCGATAAATATTATGCGATGTGAATGGGTAGTATCAAATTTCTCTCCCGAACTCTTTGATGAACTCCAAGTTACGTTCACTCAGCTAGTGAAGATAGGGGAGACTCAGAATATCTCTGTTGGCGGTGATATTCAATGATGGGGAACTCGCTTCCCCTGGAGCTCTTGTTTGGGCCTTGTCGTGATTTATGAAGGTGGTGTCATTTATCACGACGCGATCGTTGAAGGTGATGAGATGTGTGCCACGTAGGTAGACTTCTGTTCCGTTGTCCACCGTGACCCTGGCTGGCCGGTCATTGATGATGATGATTCCCTCACCCACGCGGGTAAGCGGGTGTAGGTCGCTTGGTTGCGACTCGCAATGCGCTAGGACGTCTGCGTGTAGTTCCCTGGCGCATGAGCTTTCCGTTGATAGTTGGCAAAAGATAGCCCCCGGTGTTGGGGTGCAGTCTTTGATTGTATGGACTTCTTCTCCACACTTTGCCACCATGTTGTCGGTTATCCGCAGCATAACTCCTTTTCAAGTGACCGGGAAAATAGTGACCTTCTTACAAGATAATTATACTTTGGGAAATTTAATAATAAAGTGTATCATGTTAGAGGATTGTAGTATTTTTACGGACGATGCGGACATAAGATCCCCTATGGGGGTATCTGTGGGCTCTTTCAGCCAAACTGATTTTAAGTCTGCATGATCTAGGATATTTGGACTGACAATATTGTTTTTCGCCAGTGTTACAGCCAACATTAAATTCTGTAACTCCATCATTAGTATTCTATTCCTAGCCAGCAGTGTCTCGTATAAATGGCCGGTGTCAATTTGGGTATTTTTATGTGTTTGTGGGATTTGGTTTACAGTTGTTGTTAATTCGTTGATTCGACTTTGTATCCTAGTATTAATTTTGATTTGCCTATCGTTTGATTGTGTCAACTGCCACTCTGTGACCCTAATTCTTTCTACATCGCCGGCATCCGGCGTCCCCGGTACTACCTTTAGCATTGAGCCTAGAAAATCTAAACTCCTTCCGATTCTATGGTGGACTTTCAACGAATCCAGCGTATCTCGAAGGTGCGAGGTATCCACTTCTAGCAATTTCCTCATATGAGACTGTGGAAACATCTCGTTCATGCTGCTTGTTCTATTACGCGCATGTATTCCGAAAGATTTGCCGAGTGGGTCACATACGCGAGCTCCTCCCACACCAGGATCTCTCCATCTATGATGGGGATATACCTTGTTTGTGAGTAGTTAGTGATTTGCGCTGACACCAATGCCAGTGAGAGGAGGATGAAAACTCTGCACCTGTGGAAATGTATTTTTTTAGTCGCTTTTTCTTGTTCGCTGAGGTTTATCCCATCACCAATTACTTTTATCCTAAAACTAAAACATCGCGCCTTTGGCAACGGACTTAATGTCTACTAAATTGAAGTTTGCCAAACGGCTGGTGATAATAAAAAATTTAAAATTAAGCGAGAGAGTCATTTTAAGTTGTCCTTGTGGACCACCCTCCCCTCAATGAGGACCGTGGTCCCTAGGTCTGCTTGTATGGCTTTTTCCTCACACAAGGGAGTGAGTTTATTGCCAAGCCTTCTATTAGTTTTGACCGAAAGTGACCAAAGTTTGACCTTTTCGCCCACTTCGAAGACTTTGTTTTGTCGAGTTCTTGTGTGTCGTCCGTGTATTCTTGTATTGCGTCGACTGGCCTCTTATCGGTGACCAAATGGATTGATTTGTTATATCTGGTAGTGGCTACCAAGATTATTTCCACAGTATCACTTAAGCCCTTGTCAATTTTTAGGCACCTGGCGAGCTCTAGTAGAGTGCTGTGAAAACGCTCCACTTGCCCGTTTGATACACTGTGAAGGGGTGGTGCATTCGTGATGCTGACGCCGAAATGGTTGTCTAGCATGGCCGTGATCGTGTGCGATTTTAACGATGGCTCGTTGTCGCAGTAAATTACTTTGGCCTTTGGGAAGAAATTTATGACCTGTAACAAGGCCGGTTTCAAATCCTCGATTGTTCTTGACGGCACATGCTGTACGACGGCGAATTTCGAAAACTTGTCAATGCAAGTGCGAAAATATTTTTTATCCGTCGAGAAAATGTCTATGTGTAGCATTTCTCCTATATGAGAGGGAATCGGTGACTCGCCAATCTCTTGTTTCTTCGGATGCCTATCATATTTAACTTTCGCGCATGTTTTGCAGTTTTGGACAATTTCATTGGCCAGTTTGGCCATTTTTGGAAAGTAGTACTCTGTGAGAACTTGTTTCACATTTTCATGGGCTGTCGTTTCTTATCTTTAAAGAGAACGAAAGAGCGTTTTAGCGGAAAGCGGGCCTCTTCTAGAATTAGTTGTTTCTGGAAGCAGTTTAGGGGCTTATCCGTTGTTTCTATGGTGTGAGTGAGGGAAATCTCACTGTGAATGGTCGCAACGCATGATTCTGCGTCCTGTTCTTCTATGGCATTAATTTGCTGCCTAGATAGGGAATCAGCAACTAAATTTTCTTTTCTCGGTTTATAGACTACCTTCGCACCCGTTTCCTCGATGCGACCCTTCCACCTTTTAATTTTCGCGTTAGGGTTAGAATCTGATACCGAGAATGACAATGGCTGATGATCGGTGAAGATAGTTATATCTTTCACCGCATATAAATAGTGTCGCAGCTTGGCCAACGCCCAAACGATGGCTAATAATTCCCTTTCGTTTGTGGCGTAGTTCATTTCCCTATCCTTTAATGTCCTCGAGATCATTGTAATAGGACGGTTCTCTTTTGAAAGCACTGCGCCAATACCGTAGGCTGAAGCATCCGTCGTTAGATGGAATGGCTTCTTGTAATCCGGGTATCTGAGCATAACATCTTCGGATGCCAAAATGTTGCGCAGTTTTTCGAAAGAATTTTTTTGCGCCTCATTGAATTGTACTTGGATTTGTCGCGATCTATGTCTGCTTACACTTCCATTTTCGCCCTTTAAGATGTCCGAAATAGGCCTTGCTATGGCTGCAAAGTCCTTAATAAAGCATCTGTAATAGCTCGCGAGCCCTAGGAATGATATAACCTCAAATACTGTTTTTGGTTCAGAATGAAAGTTTACGCTTTTTTTTAAAATACTTGACTTTTTTACTGAGACTCTCATATTTGCATCGCTTATGATTTTAAAAACCCAATCCACGTGGTTGGCATGAGCATTCTCATTTTCTGAGAAGATTATTACATCATCGACGTAGACATAGCAAGTCTAGCCGATTTGCTCTCTGAGAATGTCATCAATGACTCTCTGGAAGATGCTGGCAGCATTTCTCAAGCCAAAGGGAAGCCACTTGAATTCGTACTTCCCTCCGTTTACGGAGAAGGAAGTTTTTTCGCGGTCATTTTCCGCTAAGACGATCTGGTGATACCCGGACTTGAGGTCCAGTGTCGTTATGAATTTGGCCTTGTCCAAGTTGCCCAGTATCATGGAGATATCTGGCATCGGGTATTTGTCTGGGATAGTTCTTTCGTTTAGTTTACGAAAGTCTATGACCAATCGTCTATTTTGATTGCCGGCCTCGTCGGTTCCTTTTTTATCAACCACCCATATTGGGTTGTTATAAGGAGACACCGACTTCTGAATTATACCATTTTGAAACAGGTCTTGGATTTCGATGTTGACGAAATCTGCTGCCCCCATGGGGTATGGATATAATTTGGCATAAATGGGCTCTTCGCTAGTCGTCCTTATCGTGGCCACTACTGATGTGTTATATGGCAGGGCCTCGTTGGGATCTGCGAAGGCGTTTTTTCGGCTCCTTATCATCCCCAGAAATGCCTTCTTCACCAAAGGTGGTGCATCTGTGCACTCCACGTTAGTGAAGTTGACGTCGGTGCATTTATGGAATGAAATCTTCTCAACTTCCTTACCCCACTTGAGTTGGGCGGAAGCAAGGCAAAGTGATGCACCGGCCTGTGTTGACAGATCGGCCCCGATTATCCCGTCGAATTTAGTAAGATCTGGTAGAATGAAAAAAGTTGCTTTTAAATTAAAATCGAGACGAAGCATTTTTTTTTACGGTGCCGTGGATTGAGTGAATTTCGAAAGTAGCTCTTTGCGAGGTCGGATGAAATTTTTTGACGTGCCGGTGTCTAAAAGGAAATTCATTGGGACACCCGCTACTCGTCGTACGATGACGGGTAACAGGGATTTTCCCCTAAAAAATTGACGTAGTCAGAATCATACTCGGCAATGGCATCGTCTCTATTTTCGATGCCGCTTTGGAGGCGGTGGCGGCATATGCTCCTGTGTTTTGTTCCGCATTCTGCATAATGAAGTTAATTTTTTGTTGTTTCCTCACGGCGCCTGTGCGCTCAGAGGTGGCTGGTCTTCTGTTCTGGTAGGCCTGGGTCGGCTGCAGCAATTTAGAAAATGAGGGATCGACCTCCATAGGCTCTGGTGTGCCGTTGCATTTGTAATTTTTGGCACTGCGTTTTTGCAGCAGGTTTGCGATCTTTGTCTTCTTGACTTTTTGCAAAACTGGCTGCAAAAACGTACCTCTCGTGGTTAGATTCCACTTCTAGTGCTAAGGCCAGAGCTGACGGCATGTCTTTCGGCTTTGCCGCGAAAAGCACATCAGTGAGGTTACGTTTATGTCCCGAGATGAAAATACGCAAGGCGTCCTCTCGGAACTTTTCGCACAATTTTTTTGCCGCCGATGGCTCGTGAGACATATGAGCTTTATCTGTGAGTAGGGTGAGTTTTTTCTCGACCTCATCATAATACTGTAACAGGGTCATGTTGTTTCCCTGTCTTAAAGTACTCATGTCCTGGTCAATGACATGCACTAGACGCTTGTCACTGTAAGTGAAATCGAGCCGATTTATAATAGCATCCAAATTCAGTACAGTGCCAAACGAGGATAAAACGTTATTGGCCGCGCCCCTAACTTTGTTCCTAATAATTGTCACTGCCTCGTAATGGCGAGAGATGCCGCTGAAATCTTTAAATATGTGATACGCAGCAATCGCCGCTTATCGCCACGAAACATACGATTCCTGTGATCCCGAGAATTTAGGCAAATATTTAACGGCGTCTAAAGTCATGCGACATGGGGAATTATTAGTTATATCTATGGGTTCGTAAGTTCTAATTACGGGGACCACTGCTGAGGTGGACGCGACATGTGTTGTTGCCAACTGGCTGGCCAGCTCCTGAATTTTCTGACGTATTTCATTTCGTGCGAGTTCGTTTTTGGCAGCTTCGTCCGCCAAAGTATTGGCCACAACTGCCTGTATTACAGCTTTGAGCTGTTCTGGGTCTATCGCCATTTCAGGGGGATTCGCGGTTACGCGTCTTAGAGGGGAAGCTTGATTTTCGTTATCAGACTCTGAGTCTGTGGAGTACGGTTTACTATTCCTATACTGTGAGAATG
This sequence comes from Drosophila ercepeae, assembly GCA_018150545.1. Classification (NCBI taxonomy): domain Eukaryota; kingdom Metazoa; phylum Arthropoda; class Insecta; order Diptera; family Drosophilidae; genus Drosophila; species Drosophila ercepeae. The sequence continues at coordinate 92,573 of JAECWL010000085.1, read as the reverse complement.
TGGGCTGCATGAGCAGTCCAATTCGCTTAGGTTTGCAAAAGCTGCCTGTGTGGGTAGCAGTTGACCAAAGACAAACAAACAACAAATAAAGACAAAGACTGCAGCGTCGAATGTCGCGCTTGCATCGAACGGAAACATAAAACAACAATAACAAATGAAAAGCGAACGTATGCGCAGTTATAAAGAATAATTATATGATTTTGTTTTTATTTCCATTGACACGAGACCATGTTTCAGTGTATCTGCTGGATTAATAATTTATTTTATTACTATATTTTATATTTTTTATTTAATTTTTTTTTTTTTAAAACTTTTCTGTGCAGACTTAAAATGCGTTTAGCATCGGTTCCCATTCACATGATTTTTTTCTGGTGTGTGTGTGTTTGTTTGGTCACTAATTCCCTTCACTTTTCCCGCGCCGCTGTCCTTTGCCTTGCCGCAAATTTAGTCGCTGTGTGGGCGGTTTTGGTGATGGTGGTGGTGGTTTTTACCACTAGTTGAGCGCCAATTAAGAAAATTATGATGGAAGGGGGACTTCTTAACTGCTGGCCTAGGGACTCAGTCAGTTCTGATTTAATAAAAGAGTAACGGCTGTTGCCGGATGAGCTTGTGCTCTTTATTCAATGAGGGTTCAAAACGAACTAAAATATAAAATGATTCTTAAAGCTAACAAAAGAATCGCAGCGGCCACGCAAATATGCTGTGATTGCCGGCTGCGCACAAGTTTCCGGCTCAATGCCGTTTCAGCACTTTGACGTTTTTATATCATGTTTCGCACACTGAGCCAACTGTTCTAGTACGTTGGCTTGTGTTAACTTACATATTTTTTTACAGTAGTAATCGATTTGTCATCGACCTGAGCTTCGACTAAACTAAATTTGTGAAGTATCTTCTGAATCCTTTGCTCTCTATGTCGTAGGAGCCTCTAGTTCCGTTAAAGAGCCCATTCATAATGTCGAGAGTTGTGAATACCATTTAACCCTGCAGTTTTTAAAGTACACCATCTGTCAATGTCATTGAAAATTATGTGCTTTGATTTTCTGATTAAGTTTACAGTAGTCACAGCAAAATATTATTAATCCGTCCTTTTTTGATACTATGAGTATTCTGAGAAGCTAAGCACAATATTGCCTTCTTCAAGCCATTTCTGTACTTTAGCTTGAGTGCCGAAATGTCATCTGCTAAAATAATCTAGATATGTATTATCGGATGAATCAATTGATTTGCGGGCTTGAATTATGTTCCATTTTAATTTTTTCAATTCTATCTTTTTCATCGCTCTTTGGGACATGTTAATTACGAGGGCGGGTCAATAAGTCCGTGACTTTTTGAATTTCCCGCCTCTTAATTGAAATGGTAACACTGCTCCCGTCAACAGTCATCTGTCAGTTGACTCTTGTCAAAAATTGAACAAGCTGCGACATTTAGTTTGTTTTTGACAGCCGTTAATATCAGACTACCGCGTTGACTGAGAAGAAAATGGAAAAAAGTGAATTTCGTGTGCTCATTAAGCATTATTTTTTGAGAAAAAAATCCATTACGCAAACCAAGGCCAAGCTTGATAAATATTATGGAGACTCTGCACCATCCATTTCCATGGTAAAAAAGTGGTTTACTGAATTCCGATGTGGCCGTACAAGCACGGATGATGCCGAACGTTCTGGACGCCCAGTTGAGGTTTTCACATCCGAAACAATTGAAAAAATCCACGATGGTTTTAGCCGATCGGCGATTAAAAGTGAGAGAGATTGTGGAAGCCGTAGGCATTTCACATGGCTCAGTGGTTTCAATTTTGAATGATCATTTGGGTATGAGAAAGCTTTCCGCAAGATGGGTGCCGCGTTTGCTCACAATCGACCACAAATGCAACCGTGTGACAATTTCGCAGGAATGTTTAGCGTTGTTCAATCGCAATACGAACGAGTTTTTGCGCCGTTTCGTAACCGTGGACGAAACGTGGATCCACCACAACACACCGGAGACCAAACAGCAGTCAAAACAGTGGGATTCTCGGAGTGAATCGGCGCCAAAGAAGGCAAAGGTGGGTTTGTCAACCAATAAAGTCATGGCGACTATTTTTTGGGATGCACGCTGTATTATCCAGATTGACTACCTTCAAAAATGAATAACAATCAATGGTGAATATTACAGCAACTTATTGGGTCGATTCGATGAGGCATTAAAAAAAAAGCGACCGCACTTGGCCAAGAAAAAAGTTCTTTTCCACCAGGACAATGCACGGGTGCACACATGTGCAGTTTCCATGGCAAAATTCCATGAAATGGGCTACGAATTGCTCCCTCATCCGGCCTATTCACCCGATCTAGCCCCGTGTGACTATTTCTTGTTCCCAAACTTGAAGAAATGGATTTGCCTCCAATGACGAAGTCATCTCACAAACAAATGCCTATTTTGAAGACCTCGACAAATCATATTTTTTGGAAGGGATAAACAAATTGGAGAAACGTTGGGCTAAGTGTATAGAGCTCAAAGGAGACTACGTTGAAAAATAAAATAACTTTTTATCTAAAAACCTGTGTTTCATTCAAATAGTCACGGACTTATTGACCCGCCCTCGTACTTTACCCTTGGACCTTCTTTGAGAACTTCCATGCATTTGCTTGCTTTTTTGTAGTAAGTCTTACATCTTATGTTTTTATGAACTGTAATCTCGTCTTTTAGTTTCATAATTGTTTTCGTGCAATATAGCCTGCTTTCTTGATTTATTCATTGGGTATGCCATCTACAGAATAGCGCATTAAAATCTACTTATCCAGCTAAACCGGCTTGCTTATCGCCATTGTGCTATACAGCTACTCCATACATGTTTCTTTCGTCTGCTATGCCACCGTCTTAAAACTTTTTACACGCCATTTTTCTTGAAGCATTCTTCCTTTAAGCTTTGTTTCTTCCAGGCATTTCTGTACTTCTCTATTCAATATGACAATTATTTCCATACGAAGCTCGTTGTGGGCATTGCTACACCGGAAAGTCATCATTTTATAGAAAATTTATTTTTACGGGTGAATCAGCTAATTTTCCGTTAACATCTTTTCAGCCGTTCCGTTAACATATATTTGTTCAATGTTATGGTGGGACCGGTTTGTCTAGTACTGTTCCGTTTCTACAATTTTGGTTGCATACAAACTGACTTTTTCTCTTTCTAAACCTCACGCCGTTTAAGCTAAGCATCAGAATTATTATATATAGCATATAATATAGCTCTTATATAGGCATACCTCTAATTTTTTTGCATCACATAACCAATTATAAAGTTCTACACATTCCCCTAACTGAAAATCTTGTGAAAAACAAGAAAATTATGTACACCCCTGACCATCAACCCACAAATTTGTTTACTGCAATAAAGCTATTAAAAAAGGATCGGTTCACAGAAAATGGTAACAGTGTTTTGTTTACAGAATTTTACTTTCTTGACAAAAATATTTTGCTTGGATTGTCATTACGTTTGGGTTGCTTGGACTCGGATTATGAAAACTCTATAGATCATGCGAGTGTACTCGCAGAATAGAATGTCTTATTGCAATCATGCTAATTTCCGTTTCACTTCGAGCTTCAAATCGTAAAGACGTGCGACTGCGTAACTTTTAAGCCATCGCTTATTATTCTATTTCGCGTATACTTCGCGCCCGGACATATATTAGGTCAAGTAAAAAGATTGTTCGTTCTTTATTTAAGAGATGGCGTTATTTTTTATAAAATTGATGTTACGTGTCGCATCATGTCATACTAAACGACTCTGAAAACCTGTTTATTCACGTAAAGTTTGTCTTTAACAGTTTTTCGATTGATTAACTCAGTACGTTGTGAGCGCCCGTCAAAGATGGACACTAGCAAAGAGAAAATTCGCTATATTTTACAATTTTCTTCGATCAAGGCGAAAAAGCAACAAAAAAAATTAATTTAGTTTATGGGCCCGATACTGTAAACGAACGTGTAGCACAAAAGTAGTTTGCTATGTTCCGTGCCGGTAATTTAGATGTCAAAGATGCACACCGCGTCGGGAGGCCTGTCGTCGAAAATTGCGAATTTGGAACCATTTGCTCGTTGTTTAGGTGCCACACTAACTAACGCAAAAAAACACGATAGACCGAATTTTCATCTGCGAATCGCTGTTGAATCGCAACAAAATGGACCCGTTTCTGGCGATGAAAAATGGATCACTTACGACAACCACAAGACCGGATTGACGGTCTTAACAACTCCGAACCTAGGAGTGGTGGTTGATTAACTACTCTCTTTAAATAAGCAAGAACAATAACAAAATTTTTGGGAGAACTACCCTTCTTATTCATAGTTCTATCCCCCAAAATAATCTTTCCCTTATTATGACTTTGAGGGCATTGGAATTTCTGTCCAATCTTACAAAAAAAAACATAAAAATCATTTTATATTTATCACCCACCAAAGCCTTCAATATCAAGACCTAAAAACAGTCATAACCCTAAAAGCACTCACTCTAAATTGCTGGTGGATTGTAACAGCTGCCACCTGGGACTTGCCTAAGTCCAACAGTAGAGGCAACGATCTTTGGATCGTTCTCACTATATATTGTGCTAAATGACAAATCTCTAACACACTTCTATTCTCACTAATCTTTTTCTGCAATCGACCTATCCTTGCAATAGCTAAAATAGCTCCAATGACAAAACAACCGTACCCATATTTATCTCAAAACCCTCGTTTAAACAATAGGAGGCAATCAAGGGTCTCTCCGGGAACAAAGTAGGCAGACAGTCCGCCAATACTTATTCAAGCCCTGATATAGATCAGGGAGCTGCACTTTTAAAAATGATATTAATCCAGAGCACCCAATCTTCTATATTCAAAAGAAGTGTGAATTCAAATTCACACGATTTATACATTATCATTAAACACAACGAAAACAAAAATCACACCAGCCTCCTTACAACACTCTTTTCACAAATACACTGGTAAGGCTCAGCCCTTTCAAAGGAAAAGCACCAAACTTTACACATCTGTCAAAATCACAGCCGTAACGTCACAATACTCAGCAGAAACACAATAATCCTAACCACTAGCAACCTTAACACTAACACATTTCTAAACTCTAATCAAATGATTAAGCATCTCCCATCCCACAGTACCAACACCAAACCATTAATCCAAATCATAAAATCACTTCTGATCTCCAATTTTTTAAAAATCCCTCTGAATTCGGCTATCAGAACCATAACCAAAGCTACGAATACTTCTCTAACAATATTCAATAAAGACACACAATCGCCTTTAATTTTTATCAGCTCTTTCAATCCTTCTAGTCCTCATGCCCTAACCATAACATAACCATTCCTATATACTGACGGTCCCAATTTGCACCCAATTTAAGGCCCATCCACTAGGCAATCCTACCATCAACAACTCACATACAATTCCAAACTTTTTGAAAAAATATGAAATAATACAAAAAATAGAATTGTTACATTTAATTCAACATTGGTTCTATTAAGAATACTATTTTACTTGGTTACGATTTATTTTTTTGCAAATCATTTAAAACATTAGTATAAGGCGAGCAGAAGGGCAATAGTAGCTATTGGTCCACCCCATTTATCTTTTAGTTTTAAGAATTAGCTAGCTTTCAATATATAAAATAAATAAATATTATTTGAAGATATTTTTAATATATATCCACTAATATAATAATTAATATGGATAGATGGATAATTAATATATAATATATATGGTATTTGAACATCCTGCACGTCATCGTGCATAATGTGCCACAATGCGGTGTGGCACACGTTCGCCTTCGGTTTGGAAGTCATCCCTCTTTACCATAAAGCCAAAAAAACACATATCAGAGCTGTGTTTAAACGCCAATAACAAAACAACAGCAGAATATGCCAACTGGGTGAAATTTATTATAATTTATCCTTGTCGTGCTGACAAAACCCGATTTTTAGCTGTACGTAGACGTTACATTAGAGCTTTCAATGGTAAAAGCTTTTCTTGGAGAATTGTTTATTTCTTTGTGCATAAAAAAATTTGTTAAATTATTTTTAATTAATTAATTAATTAATCGGCAAAGAAATGATGCTGCTGGCAAATTTTAATTTCTGATATTTCTAGCTTTGTCAGTTCACAGGACTGCAATACCTATCGACCAGCCGCAATGGTCAAAGGTGTAAAACACGAGGTTTCGAGTATATTTACCGACTTTCAAAGATGTATTATTTTATTTTGATTTTGTTTAATTTTCTTTATCTTTAGCTTTACTGATTTTTATTTAATTTATAAAAAGTAATAAATAATATAGGGATTCTATAGGGATAAAAAAGACACAGAAAATCGGGGATCGGATACTTTATCGGCTTTTTAAAAAAAATTAAAAATATATCTTATGTAGAAGTCTTTAAAAGCAGACATGGATAACGCGACGTACTCTGCTTCTGTGCTTCTTAACGTGACAACGCTTTGCTTTATTGATGACCAAGATAACTCACTTTTATCCCTGAAAAATGCATAGCCACTTTAGGATTTTCTGTACTTTTCGTATCGACTTGGCGCAAATAAACTGTTTTTCCGCATCGATTGTAAACAGCATACGAATCTTCTCATACCGGAGAACAGGTGAGAACGATTTACAATAATCTACGCCAAACTATTTGTCACAGCCATGAGTAACCAATCGTGATTATGATCTTTCAATATCACCGTCTTTGCATCTCTTGATTCGATTTACCCATTTCGAACCAATAGCCTTGTGCCCTGAAGGTAGCTCACATAACCATGTGTCGTTTGCTAAAAGAGCGTCAAATTTATTATGCATTGACTTTTGCCAATCATGCGCGTGATCTGCATTGCCATGCAATGCTTCGGATTTTAGCTTACCATATTCATCACCTGGTATTGCTTTTTGGGCCGGCTTGATCTGGCCCTACCTGATCCTCGTCTGTACCATTCTCATCATCGCTGCCTTCTTTATCGATTGCTCTCAAAAACTCCTCCTCTTTGCCAGAGTCAATGCGCTGGTTATTCACAGCTTCGTTTGGCTTAATCTGCTCGTTTTCTGAAGTGTAAGTGCAAGACTCAAGGCGAATGATGTTTTTCATGAAGTCGTTATTTTATTAACAAGGTTTTTAATGTTTTTTGTGCAAAACTCACCTTTAACAAATCAAACGTCTTGCCTTACATTTATGGATTGCTTTTCTTTCATATAAGCGACATATAAGCTTTTCCTTCAGAGAAATACACAAAGAAGAATACAGAAAACGCACGAGATTCAAACACGAGATGGATTGAGTCCAGAGTTGGGCAACATGTATATTGCAATACAAGCTGTATATTCCTCATTTTATTCATCGATCAATAAGCCTGTATCGATCAATAAAATGAGGAATGAAATCGGTCTGAAGCAAGACCAGGAGAAGCAGATAGAAAGTTTAAAAGTATAAAGCAAAGCATTTCGCAGATATCGAAAATAAAAGAAATTCCAATATATCAGATTCCGGATACCATTTTCGCAAAAATTATAGCTTCCAAAGGAAATTTTTCAAGGCTGAACCCCAAGAAGTTTAGACTTCTTTAGAATATTGTAGCGATCCTAGATTGCAGGCTGGAAGGCAAGGGTGGGAAAAGATCCGCATTTTCAAGAGGTGCGTTAGCGGTACGAGTTGTTTGCAACAGGTTTTCAGTAAGCCTTTAGTCATAAAGTGATAATAAAAATTTTGTTTAAGTTTAACAGTAGAAAATGAAGTATCGAAAAGACAAGTATGTACTGAAACGAGATTCTAGAGTTAAACGTTAGTGGGTTGATAAATAAACTATTAGAGCTTAATTTTAGTATCATATATTACAGAGAAAACGAGCATATCAGGATCGATTTTTAAACCATTATAGGATAAGCCATCATGGATAATGCGATAGCTGTTAATTGGAATATGCTGCAGATATATATTTACTGTAAACAAGTTTTAAAGGGAGCAGCGAGATATTAGTTTGACCCTTCTCTAGATGTTGCAAAAAAAATTTAAAAAATTTCGTTAGCGGAAGTTTATCGAATGCTAAGGGAAAGGCAAAAGCGTAAAGATGAGCACTTCGTGGAATATTTATGCAGCCTTTTGGAGATTGGCCAACACATCGACTTAGATTAGGCATTCCCAATTCAAGATTCAGCCAAAGTTATTTGTACCAAGCAATAGACCTGAAAGATCTTAAAGAGCAGATAAAAGTTTATGGAAAGGTGCGCAAATGTTTTCCCCCTATCTGGGGAAAGATTTTAAAATCTTTTTATTTGTTATATGAGTTAAAAAAAAACACTGTTTATCTGGAATATGCACTAGTGACTAAAAACTGAATACACTCGGATGATTCAATACGAAGTAGAAGTTCATATAACCAAGCTAAAATATGCCAAGTGGTGGATCAAAACGACATTAAGTATTTACGGTGATTTAAAACAATATCCTAAAATAAGTAATTGTAGCTGCTTCGCAGAATTCCGTGAAATTTCAACCAACAGAACGGAGTGCAGGTAGTTCAGGTATACTCGTATTCAAAGAATTTAGAGAGCTATGTGTTGCTATGTCCGAAGAAAAGCCTGAAATCGACCCATCGCATTTGAGAACTGAAATAGTCATGTCGGTAAAAACGCTTATTGATTCCTTTGTTCCGAGTAGGGTAAAAGATTGGCCAATCGAGATGCAGATTCTATAGAGCTGTTTTTGAACGTCCTAGACGTATTTCATATGAAGATAAAATTGACATCCAAGACAAGAATGGCTGAAGTATGATATAATTTGACCATGCTCTTCAGAATATTCTTCGTCTTTAGTCGATGTATCAAAAAAAGATTGTGTTGCCACTATAGGGGCTTGAAAGGGAAAAAATCCAAATATAATTTTCCAATCGTATTTTTAGATGACGTAGTGGAAATATTTGCAAGAAAATATTGTATTAACAACGTTAGGCTTAGCTAATGGATTTTTTCGCGTCCCTGTAAAGAAAGGTACAAGGAAATTTACATCGTTCGGTGCGGAAGTAGGAAAATATGAGTTCTCTTAGCCTCCTTTCAAAATATCCAATTATCCAGCTGTATTTTCGCGATAATTCAAAATAATATTATATTAGTGGATAATAGATATTAGTGGAGAAGGAGATTATAAAGCTTTATCAAGACATTTTTCCGCTAAGCGGTCCCAAAACTAAAAGGTAAATAAGGCAGATAACAAGGCTAGAAAAAAGGAAGGATTATTGGCTCTAGGAACTTATTATGTGGATCATGGTGGTTCTTTAAAGAAGACGAGAAAGCACTATAACTACATCTTGGTAGTAATCGACTGGCTTCCCACAACCCAAAATACCAGTTTCGAAGGAGTGTTCGAATATCTTAAACAACAATTAGCTGTTTTTGGAAACCCAACCCGAAGAAAATGAGATAGAGGTGCTGCATTTACGGCGAATATATTTAGGGAATACTACGAGCAGCACAACTTACAGCATCTAATAATAACCACAGAAATTCCACGTAAGAATGGACAGGTGGAACGTTTTCACAGGATTATTATTACAATGACATCAAAACTCTGTCTTTAGAGCCTCTGCAGTTGGTACAAGCATGTGGATGGCGTCCAGCAGAAACTCAAAAGCTATCCGCCACGAAGTAATTCCCATTCAAACTGTTAACAGGAGTGGATATAAAGTGACAAGAAATCGCAATGACGAAAGGGAAGTGATGAGGAAGAAAGTTAATAAGAAAAAAATTCGTTGTAAAACAGGAAAGCCTTCAAAAAATCGCGGAAGGAAGACTCTGAATACAAACGAGTCGTATTTTTGGCTGTCAAGTGCTCCCCGTATAGGACAGGCAAAAAACTTAGACCCCACTTTTCGCACGGGTGATATCTTCTTCGCAGGTCTTTTTATGTGACTCGTGACATTCCACAGATTGTGTTGCGGGTCTCCAGGTTTCAGCTCCTTATCTATCTATAAAACGAGTCCTGCCGTAGGATGGATAGCTTGTCCTTCAGATCCTTGGTGGCACGATTAAGTGCTGTCTTGTCCCTGGGGATGCGCGAGGAAAACCAGACTCTTCTGAGGCGCCTTTTTCCGGCCACGAGGGCCGCGATTTCCGGAGACCACAAGTGCACGTCTCTTTTAAGAATTCTCGGGGTTGTCGGAGGAGGTGGATTCGCAAACTCAGCGGCATTGTGCATCTCTTTGGTTAGTTTTTTTATGGCCGCATCTATGTTGCTTGGTGTGGAAAGAGGGGGATCTGGGCACAGGGAGGAAAGCATCCAAAACGTAAACTTGGGGCATTTGTGTGTTTCCCGGTGAGTCTTCTAGGCGGGGTTTTTCTGAGGACGGGGATGTTTAGGAGCAAGTTTACTGCGCTGTGGTCGGATAGCAGTTTATCATAGCTTGAGCAAGTTATCTTAGAGTGTCCTATGCCCTTGGAGACGGCGAAGTCCAGTAGGTCCAGCTGCTTTGAAGGGTCGGTAGGCCAGTGTGTGGGCTCTCCAGTGGAATGGCAGTCCAGACTTTTCCGCTGCAGGTACTTATAGAGCATTATGCCTTTGGGGTTGTTTGTGCGGGACCCCCACCAGGAATGTTTGGCGTTAAAGTCTCCGGCTTCTAAAAAGCGAGGTCCAAGGGATTCGAAGAAGTCCTGAAGGTGGGTCTTGGTTATCGAGTGTCTGGGTGGGATGTTAACCGCACCAATGGTGATATCTCCCTGTGGGCTAGAAATCCATTCCTCCTGAAACGCGGGAAGTTCCGTGTACTGAATGCCACTCCTGATGAGCATAGCTACTCCTCCGCGTGCTCTGCCAGATGGATGGTTGGCATTTAACAGTTCGTACCCGCTGTTAGCCAGTAAGATATTTATATAAATTACAATTCAATTGTTACTCAGTATCGATAAAAAAAAAATGAAATGTCAATGGGACTCGGCAAGACCAAGAGAAGAAGATTGGAAGTTTTTAAGGGAATAAAAACTTTTGAGTGTTTAATAGAATAGCTACATATATGTGGGCTTTTATTATAATACTGTTAACTTTATTAATATTTAAGAAAAATCTCTTTGTTGTCGCTCTCGCAGCCACGCAGGCAAAACGCACAACTTCCGTCTTCAACGAGCAAACAACAACTCTGCTGCCGTCATGCAGCACTTCGCTCTAGTAGAGTTGCGCTCTTGCTTCTGGTCTTTGTCTTTGCGAATTCACCACCTCGCTAATTAAGCACCTTCTTCATCTGTAGTCGTTGGTCTTCTCGTTCTCGTTGTCGTTGTCTAGGGATTAGCTGTTTCATACTAGTAGAAAGATGGTTTGCGGACTGACGCATCAAGGTAAACGAGACCAAAAACAGACATGTAACTTTCACACTGAACAGACAAACCTGCCCGCTCCGTACCCTGAACGATTCATCCCACAAGCTGACGTAGTAACGTATCTCGGCGATCACCTAGATAGACGCCTCACCTGGCGGCGACATATTCAATCTAAGAGGACTCATATGAAGCTTAAAGCAGACAATCTTCACTGGCTTAAAACTTGAAACTCTTCCCTTAGTCTGGAATACAAAATACTCCTCTATAATACCTATAGAGGAGTATTTTGTATTCCAGACTAAGCACGGTAGTGCTCAAATCAATCTGGAAATACGGCTGTGAACTATGGGGAAACGCTTCAAAAACCAACCTTGAAATTATACAGCACGCTCAATCAACGGTTCTGCGAACAATCACTGGGGTACCATGGTACCCACGCAGCGAAAGCATCCATAGAGACTCTTACATAAATCTTGTCAACGAGGAAATTCAGATGGAAACAAGTGAGAAAAGTATGGAATACCCTTGCAGATCTTTACAATGGCAGCTATTAATATAGTGGTCCGATCCGAACCAAACTTTCCTAACAAAATTACTGTCTATTTTTTGCATAGAAACAGACGGACAGACGGACATCGAATCGGCTGTTGATGCTGATCAAGAATATATATACTTTGTGGGGTCGGAGATGCTTCCTTTAATGCGTTACACATTTCTGGACAATATTATAATACCCTTTTCAAGGGTATAAAAAATAAATTATGTAGAAACGGGGAAAACACTTTTTAATAGCGCAGACATTTCAACCTTAAAACAAAAACCCAGTAATTTTAAAACAATTCAAAATTATATTATACTCAATACTTATGGAATACGCCAAAAAGTCAATAAATCCAAAGACTTCTCGCTGTCGAGATATGTAAAAATAATAATATAATCCCTCTATTAATAGATATTGATTTTTTAATACAATTCGATGGTAAAGAAGTATTGATTTTTTTTTTCTCTCTATTGTTTATGTAAAACTATCCATTATAGATAACCGTTAAATTTGTTGTCTTGAGACTTAACGATTAGTCATTGCATTTAGTTATGCAATGCCTCAGTTATAACTAAATAGCCCTCATGCCAGATCTAAGCGCAGTATTCGGTGCTGCTCGCTGTTGTCCAATAGGGAGATGGCTATTATGTTGGGATGCCTGAGAAGTCTCTCACCTCTTCCCTGACCCAAGGGAACCCTGTGGCAATTCGAAGCGCCTTGTTTTAAAATCTTTGTATGATGTGGATGTTAGACGTACAGGCCGTTCCCCAGAGCTAAATGCCATATGTCCAGGTTATACCTTAGGTACCATCACCACCTGCGCACGTTTCCAAGATGCCGGAATGTATCCAACCTCGAGCCATTTGTCGAATATTAGGGTGATGAGCTTTGTTCTCGATGGTGGGAGTAGTTTTAAAGTAATAGCATCGATACTATCATCGCCTGGTGCCATGTTGTTGCTCATCGCAGCAATAAATTTGGCAGTTTTTTTTCCGTAACCAGGGATATTGGATTAGCGTTTTCAAGGGGTTCTCCAGGAGTCTTATAGTCTCGATTGTATCAGCAGAGGAGCAGCGACTAAAAGGTATGAAGACGCTTTCCAGATGGTCGGCAAATGCATTGCCATTGCATCACGGTTCTACGCCAGCTGCCGTCTACTCTCGAAACTGGTGGGAGTCGTTTCAGTGGGCGCTTGAGGTATTTGGTTAGATGCCACAGGTTGTGATAGCGGTTGCCCGGCGCCAGCTTTTCGACGAAGTTGTCAAGGGCTCCCTTCCTGAGGCTCGCCAGAGTCTCTTTTGGCGCTTTAGGAGCCCTGTTCAGAGCAGTTTGTCTCTTGGCGTCGAAGGCGCCGTTTCACGACTTTCAGCTCGGTTAGAAATGGACATCACGATTCGAGTCTCTTTGACGATTAGAGAGTCTGGGTGCTGCATATGCCGCTGCGTTCCGGATTTGGGTGGGAGTTTCTCAACGATAGCATCGATGTTGTCAGTGGAGCTTAGAGTTGAGTTGCGGTTGATGGTGTTGTTCAGCCAGGATTGGTATTTGCCGATTTTTGAGGTTTTGTTGATTAGTTTCTTACGCGTGGGTTTAAGAAGGCGTAGAGCGATATGGCTAAGGCGCTGTGGTCAGGGAGAAGATCCTCGACTTCTCTCACTTGCAGGATCCAGGCCGCCGTAGATGGCAATATCCAGAAAGCTTGGAATCTTTTGTGGATCAGTGGGCAAGTACGTGGGTGCGCCAGTCGCATGGAAGTTGAGGTTGTGGGACAGGATTTGCCTGTGCAGAGTGTGGCCTTTTGGTTTTTAGTCCTTGAGACCTACCATGGGTGTTTGGCATTGAAGTCTTCGTTACTGAGTTTGTGTCTGGCAGTAGCGACTGTGATGTTTCCATGAGTGGTGTTAGCTAGAATTTGGGCGCATTGCACCCAGTCCTCGCAGATGGCTGGTAGGGTCTCATACCTGATGCTGCTATGGATGAGGATTGCTGCTTCGACGCTGGCATTGCCGTAATTGGAAGCAATGAGGTGGTACCCTCCCAGTGCGAGGTAGGACCTTGTGGTAAAGTGTCATTCGAAGATGAGGAGAATACTGACTTGATTAGTCTTGCATAGGAATTTGCAAACGGTAGTATTCATTTGAGTCACTTGGCTTAACATTCTCTCCATCATCCTCTCCAACATTTCCTCTATTCAGGTCATAGGAGTATCTAGCTGATTGTCCGGCTTGGCCCCAGGTAGCAGGAAAGAGTCGAACGATTGTTTGTCAGATGCGCTAAAGCAGCTTTACTGGTGAGTTTGCGCAGTCATCAGCCGAGAGATTCTCGTAGATATCGTTGGAGGAGCTGCAAAACGATTTTTTGTCAGATGCGCTAAAGCAGCTTCACTGGTTCTGGGTTCATCCATGGGTGCAGTTTTCCTGGGTTCCTTGCGAACAAGCTTCATTTTGATCTCACATGGTACTACAGAGTCACTGAAGTCAGAATCTTGGTTGCTGCCAAAGGTAATGTTCGTCTTCTACTTTCTCTTTTTGCTTGGCGGCATGGCACGTGGAGCCGATTAGAAGTCCATGGTGCTCTGCGAGCGAGCGTATGGGCAGGAACAAATAAGCTGCCAATTGGGAAGCCTTAGCTCCGCGGGTTTGGTTGTGTTTTTGGTCTCCGCTTTATGCTGTTTTTTTGGACGAGATAACACGCACAGGTGAGTGCGCGTGTATGTGTGTGAGAATTGGGGCACAAGCTCGATCACAGATCGCAATATTTAATGGGGTTACTTTGTTCAACTAGTTAATATATTGCAATTTTTTGTTTGTCTTTAGGAACAAATGTTAACGTGTTCAAGTGTGTAAGTTAACACTGCTAATGGGTAAACTTAAGTCGATATAAGTCCGGGGTTGTTACCCTAACATTTTATATGCAGATTCAGCATGAACGTCTGTAGGGGCGTGTCTGGTTCCCATTGGGCTTCCCAGTGTAGGGAAATATGCTGTTTCTGCTAGTGTCAGCACTTTGCTGGACGAGCGGTCGGCTTGCCGGCCGCGATCGGCTTTTGTAAAATAGAATAAGTTCAGTTTGATTTCAATTATAATAAAGAGCACTCGCTCAAGAATTCTACTCCAGCGAAAGCTGCATTTTTAATATTGGTTGGCTAGCCTTAAGGGCAGTCAATAACGGAGAAGGTTCTCCCAACATATACTAAACTTATATCAAGCTGCGCAACGAAACGTTGCGCACCACGAGCAGAGGAAATCTCCGCTCCCCCCCTGATCGAGAGGCCGGCCAAGTCGGACCGACGTCATCACCCCTTCCCGTTGGACTGCGGCGCGGGACAACCCAGGAAATACACCTAAAACATAACTGGCACCCAACTGAATAAGAATTCACGACCCCCAAGAATGTAAGTGGACTGATCAAAATTAATACAGCTTCAATTAAATTAATTAAATTAAAATTAATTAAATTAAATTAATTAAATTAAATTCAAATAAAGTGTGATTGTAAATGCGACTCGCAAATCGAATTAATATCAGCCGTCGCTAAATAAATATTTCAGACGCCAAGCACTCGGTTATTAATATAAATATACCACAGTCAAATTAATTTCTGTCGAATTAAAATATTCGGCCACTCTATACTTATGTTTAGTGTTAACCAATTAATGGCCTTATGAGTTTCCCAGGCCCATATAGGGAAACTAAACGCGAATTGGAAAGTGATAGTGAAGAGGAGTTCGGCGGAGAGACCCTCAGAAATCCAGTAGCACTGACAGAAAATAACACATACACCATGAACGCGGTCCAAATTGAAACGTTAATTCAGGCGGCTTTGTCTAATCAAAAACAAAGGTTTAAAGCCGAGTTTTCGGGACAAATCAATGCAGTTAATCAACAATTAAAATATTTGCGTGTAGAAGCGCCAGAGGTAGAAACCTACCAGAGGGTAGCTGTAAAACCGGGAGCAACACCGTGTGATACACCTTTACACATTTTGAAGTCAATTCCAGAATTTACTGGTATACAGGATGAATACGTGGCATGGAGGCAATCGGCCACCGATGCTTTTGAATTATTCAAAGATTATCCAGACAGTAGCGGATATTGCCAAGCCGTTACAATTATTAGAAACAAAATTAAAGGCCCAGCGCGCGCGCTGCTAGTTTCACATAACACAGTGCTTAATTTTCACGCCATTTTGGCTAGACTAGACTGCTCCTATGCAGACAAAACATCCTTGCGCCTATTACGACAGGGTCTTGAGTCTGTCCGTCAGGGCGAGCTAACCCTAATGCAGTACTACGACGAGGTCGAACGAAAATTGACCCCCGTTACTAACAAAATCGTCATGACATATGACGACGAAAGAGCCACATTGCTTAACACAGAGATTAGGCCTGATGCCCTACATGTATTTATTTCAGGTCTAAAAAAATCCCTAAGGGCTGCTGTGTTTCCAGAACAGTCCAAAGACCTGCCAGCAGCTCTGGCATTAGCAAGAGAGGCAGAGGCCAGTATCGAACGAAGTATGTTCGCGGCTACATACGCCAAGGCGGTGGAGCAAAGAAATCAGAATACTGATATCCACAAGAGCCAACACCGTGCGCCTGAAAAACAAGGCAAAAATTTTGGTGCCGACCGCGGCCCAGAAAAAAACCCCCATTATTTCAAAAAGCCAAACAAGAATCAAAATACCGGTTCATGGCGCAAACATAATGACTGGGTCCCTGATATACACAAACAAGATCAATCCCCAGAACCTATGGATATAGATCCATTATCCTCGAAATTTCGACATCCCACGAACTTTAGGCAGGGAAGTAATAAACATGCCCCTAAAAGATCAAACTCTTCTGAGAGGAATTCTGGCCAAAGGCGCCAGAGGGTTTTTAAGGTTGAACAAGCCGCCAAAGCGGAGGAAGAGGATGATTTTGAAAACGCGGCTGCAGCCGCTCTTAATGCGATTGACGACGACAGTGACTACTCGGAGTCCAATGACATTATTAATTTTTTAGAGGAAGGTCCCGCTTGCCCTTCATTGATCGAAGGCTGGCGGGGAGAGTTTTAAAAATTCTCATAGATACCGGAGCAGCAAAAAATTATATAAAGCTCCTAAAGGAGCTGAAAAACATAACTCTTGTCGACTCTCCATTCACTGTGAGTTCCATTCATGGCTCCAGTAAAGTAAACAAAAAATGCTTAATGCACATATTTGGCCTAACGGCCCCATTCTATTTACTTGACACTATTAGTATTTGATGCCATAATAGGTTTCGACTTTCTAACGCAGGCCGGAGCGGCATTAGATCTACCCAACAGCGCAATCAGGTATGGAAATTTATCTGAAAAGTTAAAATACCACGAATGCGATACTGTGAACTTCACAAATATCGATGACGTGGAAGTCCCAAGTTCAGTAAAAGCTGAGTTTAAAAAAAGAATCCTTAAGAGGAAACAAGTGTTTTCGCACTCTAACGAGGCGCTTCCATTTAACACCTCGATCATTGCCACAATTCGTACGGGGACTAACGAACCCGTATACTCGAAGCTATATCCTTATCCTATGGGAGCAGCGGATTTTGTTAACACAGAAATCAAACAGCTGTTAAAGAATGGCATTATTCGGCCTTCTAGGCCGCCATTCAACAGCCCCACATGGGTTTTTGACAAAAAAGGGACCGATGCCGTCGGCAACAAAAAAAAGAGGCTGGTGATCGATTTCAGGAAACTGAATGAACGAACCATTGCCGATCGGTACCCTATGCCAAGTATTCCTATGATTCTAGCGAACTTAGGAAAGGCAAAGTTTTTTACTACCCTAGACTTAAAATCGGGATACCACCAGATCTATCTGGCTGAGAAAGACCGCGAAAAAAGAGCTTTCTCCATAAACGGAGGAAAGTACGAATTTTGCCGTCTACCCTTCGGACTAAAGAATGCCGGAAGCATCTTCCAAAGGGCAATTGACGACGTGCTTCGCGAACAAATCGGGAAAATTTGTGTCAGGCCAACATGAGAGTGGCCCCAGAAAAAACCAAATTCTTCAAAGAAAGTGTTGAATTTTTAGGTTTTATTGTCACATCAAACGGAGCCAAAACAGATCCGGAAAAGGTAAAAACCATACAAGAGTACACTGAACCAAAAACTTTGTTCAGCCTCAGGTATTTTCTTGCATTGGCTAGTTACTACAGAAATTTTGTCAAAGACTTCGCTTCTATAGCTAGACCACTTACTTCCATACTTAAGGGAGAGAATGGCACTGTTAGTAAACACATGTCAAAAAAGTTCGCTATTGAATTTGACGATACCCAACGCAGAGCGTTTGAGCGCCTGCGAGATATTCTGTCATCTGAAGATGTAATACTGACATACCCAGACTTTAAACTTCCTTTTGATTTAACTACCGATGCCTCAGCAAGCGGTATTGGTGCGGTACTATCCCAAAAGGGCAGACCAATCACAATGATATCTCGCACATTAAAAGACTGCGAGGTAAATTACGCAACAAACGAAAGGGAGTTACTGGCAATTGTATGGGCTATTGGGAAATTGCAAAATTACCTATATGGCACCAGAGAAATCCGGATTTTTACGGACCACCAGCCGCTCACCTTCGCCGTGTCCGAGCGGAATTTTTTTTTTTTTTTTTTTTTTTATTAATTTCCTTTAAATTACATTCTGTTTTTTTAAAGAATAACAATGAGTAATGGTTGAAGAATGGAAAAAAAGGTAGCGGCCCTTCCCATTGCAAGGATACGCTAATACTTTAATAGTTTACTAATAATTTAATTCTGTTGGAGTTTTTCGTTTTAATCTTCTCGGTTCCAGCTCTCTCATCGGTATTTGTCTCAGGTTTGGGTTTTGGTGGTTTAGTAGTTGATTTGTGTGTTTTTTGCTGCTTTTTTTAATAGTTTCGTTGACTGTCTCTATGTTTAAGTCTTTATGGATATCTTCATTTCTAATATACCATTCGGCATTTGTCATTGTTCTGAGCATTTTCGATTGTGTTCGTTGAATTAGCTGTAAGTGAGATTTACTGGCAGTTCCCCAGATTTCTATTCCATACGTCCATATTGGTTTTATTATCGCCTTGTATATTGCAATTTTGTAATGTAATTTTAGTTTTGAGTGTTTTCCTATTAGCCAGTTAAGTTGTCGAAATTTGTTTTTTATTTCATTTCGTTTGTTTAGGATGTGCTGCTTCCATGTCAGTTTTGCGTCAATGGTTAGTCCAAGGTACTTGGCATATGGGCGTAGCAATATTTGATTGTCGTTGATTTTAATTGCGAA
This sequence comes from Drosophila ercepeae, assembly GCA_018150545.1. Taxonomy (NCBI): domain Eukaryota; kingdom Metazoa; phylum Arthropoda; class Insecta; order Diptera; family Drosophilidae; genus Drosophila; species Drosophila ercepeae. The sequence continues at coordinate 73,444 of JAECWL010000085.1, read as the reverse complement.
GTTTTTGGGTTGTCGTTTTGTGTATATTACTTGTTGAGTTTTGTCTTTATTTATCTCGATGCCCCATCTCTCGAACCAGGATACTGTTTGTGTCATGATTTGTTGTAAGGTACTTGCAGCTGTTTTTTCACACGCGCTTGACGACATTAATACAGTATCATCTGCGAACGTAGCAATCATTGATCCAGGGATAGTTGGCGCTGGAATATCGGAGGTGTAAATCAGGTATAAGATGGGTCCAAGCACACTACCTTGGGGAACACCCGCTGTCACTGGCATAACATCTGAGCATTCATTGTCATATTTGATATAGAAATATCTGTCCGTTATATAGCTTTGTAGGATGGTATATAAGTTGTCTGGTAGTATATTTCTTAGCTTATGCAGCAGTCCTTTGTGCCATACTTTGTCAAATGCTTTAGCAATGTCCAGGTACACAGCATAGCAAAACTTCTTTTTGTCAAAATCCTCTGTTATTTTATTAATTACTCGATGGACCTGTTGGACGGTCGAGTGCTGCTTCCGAAAGCCGAATTGGTGAGGAGGTATTATATTTTTTTGTTTCAGGGTTGGCTCGATTTGATTTAATAGGACTTTTTCAAATACTTTTGAGAGGACAGGTAATAAAGTGATTGGTCTGTACGAACTTACAGTATTGGCGTTTTTATTTGGTTTTGGAATTGCTTTAATTTGGCCTACCTTCCAAGTTATGGGAAAGTATTGCAGTCGAATGATTCCGTTAAACAGGTTTCTAATATAGGTGATTATAGCGTCTGGTAGTTCTTTCAGAATTTTTCCTCCGATTAAGTCATATCCGGGGGCTTTCTTGTTTTTAATTTGTTTTATGTGAGATTTAATTTCTGCCTTTGTTATAGTTTTAATTGCACAATTTGAGTTGGTGATTTGTGTTGGAAGCTCAGCGTTGCCGTTGTCCATATCATTGGTAAATGATGTTTTAAAGTGTTCAGCAAGAGTGTCTGCTTTTTCTTTGTTTGATCTCGCCCATGTGTTGTTGTTTCTTTTTATAGGCGGCTTGTGTATAGTTGAGTTCGTCAATTTTTTGGTCGCTTTCCACAGAGAATAATTAGTAGATAAGGAGGTTCCGAGGTTGCTAAGGTAGTATTGTAGCCGGTTATCTTTGTCTGCCCTGAGAATTCTCTTGAGCTCGTCTGTTGCTCTATTAAGTTTGTTTTTATCTTCTGGATGCCTAGTCGTTTGCCATATCTTCCTAAGGTTACGCTTTTTTCTGATTTTGTCTTTAATAAAGGCGGGAATTTTCTTTAATGCAGTCATTTTTATAGATGGTGTCGCTTGCGTTGCTGCATATATGATGTTGTCATTTAAATATGCTATTGCGGAGTCCAGTTCGATTTAGGGAGATATTTATTTCCATGTTCTGTTCCAAAATCTCGCGAAACATATTCCAGTTTGTTTTGTGGTTAAATAAAGGGGGTCATTGTTGTTTTCTTCTACCCCACCATGTAACGTAATTAATATTGGGGAATGGTCGGAGGAGAGGTCTAGGCATGATTTTATTGTTAGGTTATCGCAAGTTATATTTTTGTAATGCAGAAGTCAATTAAGTCCGGTAGTTTGTTTATGTCAGTTGGCCAGTAAGTCGGCTCGCCTGTGCTTAAGGCACGGCTATTATTGCTTCTTATTGCTTCATACAATTGTCTTCCCTTTGCAGTGGTAAGTCTGGACCCCCATGTTATGTGTTTGGCATTATAGTCACCTCCTGCCAAATACCGATTTCCCAGTGATTTTAGAAAATCGAGGTATTGGTCTTTTGTATTGTTAAATTTAGGTGGGCAATAAACTGCAGATATATTTATTGGACCCGTTGTGTCTGAGGTCGATATAGTAGTAGCCTGTATGTAGTCCTTTTTGAATCCATCGAGCTCTATGCACTTTATGCTTTTTTTAATTATTACTGCAGTACCACCATGGGCCTTACCGTCCGGGTGATTAGTAGAGAATATATTATAGTCAGGTATGTTTATATAGGTTTTCTCAGTTGAGTGAGTTTCAGAAATGAGCATGACGTCAATTAGCTTTTCATTTAAGAATGTTTTTAGTTCAAGTAAATGGCGTGAAAGTCCGTTAGCATTCCAGATGGCGATTGTTAGGTGTTTATTTGTCAAGTTTAGATACTAGGAGCGTGACAATGTTCATCATATTTGTCATTTGGGCTATTAATTGTTTCATCAATTGTTTTAGTTCGTCAAAATAATTTTGTGCGGTTTGGCTTAATTGAGTTGGAGCAGGCTGTATATCAGGTACACTAGCAGTTTGGATTGCTGAGTTGGTTTGATGGCTAGTTACTTGGTTTCTATTTAAGACTTCGGCATAGGATATAGCTGGCGTCTTTAAGATTGCTACGTTATTTGTTGTACTGTATTGTGTCGTTTGAATTGTTTCTGTTACCGGTATTTCTTTCTTCCGGAGAGGTGGGTATTTTTGGATTTGCAGTGCTTTGTACACCATACAACCTTTGTAGTTTGCAGTGTGGTTTTCACTGCATAATGCACATTTAATACTTGTTCGGTCCGATCTTGTATTTATAGTACACGATGAGGAGCTGTGTTTTCCAGCGCACTTTACACAAGTTGGGTCTTTGGTGCAGTAGTTTTTGGTATGTCCATATTTTTGGCAGTTTGTACATTGGGGAAGTGTTCGCTTTGGTCGCGGTGGCTCGAAAATTACTTTGCAGTGAAGAAGGTGCTCAATTTTATAGATGTCTTTATTATTTTCTTTCATTTTAAGTTCAATAGAGAATAAAGGCAATGGTTGTTTGGAGTCGTAGCGCTGGATATTGTGTAAATTTATAACTTCATGCCCTTGCTGAGCTAGTTCATTTATAATATCGTCTTTGTCTGTAGCGTGATGGACATTACGAAGCATTACCTTAAATCCTCTCTGGTCTTTTGGTCTGAAGGTGTAGTATTTGGTCGATTTATCTTTTAATAGTCCTAATATGTTGTGGTAGTGAGTAGTTTCTAGTGGCTGTATTTTTATTTCATTAGTTGACAGTGCTTTAAGTTCATATCGTGTTTCTTTTAATGAATTTAAAGCAGTAGTTAGTGCGTAAATGTTTTCAACATTTTGAACATATATGGGGGGGGGGTTTTGCTTTTTGTGCTCAATATGCATTTGCGTATTTATCGTTGCATTTGTCCCATTGTCAGTTTGGTTTTCGTCTTCATCATCTTGTGCTAGTAACTCAAAGCGGTTGCTTGAGTTTGGCTCGGCTAGACAGTACTCTTTGTGAGTTTTTTGAGTAGCGGTTTGAGTTTTATTCTTCTGTTTCTTGTTGCCATTTAAAAGATCTTTGGAACCGTTTGGAGACTGATGTTCTCGGTGACGTTTTAAGTTTTGTTTGTTTGGGAGAGAGGATTGAGTTTTGTTTATTGTTGTTGGAGCGGGTATTGAGGTTGTGGGTGTTTTAATATTCGCTGAGGAAGAGCGTATCGGCATTGAAGCATAGCAAACTGTGGTTGTTGTTGCTATAGTTGCTGTAGTTGTGGTATTTGTGTCTGAGGTTGTTGAGAGCGGAAGAGTTGAGAGTGGGAGAGTTGAGAGCGTAACTGCTGTGAGCGGGAGAGTTGAGTGTGTGTTCATTTGTATCGCGGAAGTTGTTGTTGGTATACGCGCGGGTAAATTTGGCGCGCATTCTGGTCTTCGTTGCTGAGAGTAATTGTTGGGTCTCTCCAATGCTGGAGAGCAAGATCGCGCTCTTTCATCACTCTGCGGGTGCAAGTTTTGATAATTGTTTGTGTGATTTGATATGTGGGTGAGTGAGATGTAGGAGTTGTTTTTGTTTTGTTTTGCTTGAAGCTCTCGCTTCTGATTTTGAGCGCCGGGTGCGCTCATATTTTGTTTAGTTTATTGTTTTCACTTGTTTTTGTTTATTTTATTCACAGGAGTATATAGGGTTTTTTTGAAACACATATAAATATGTATTAGCGTCTTTTCGCTTTTATTTAATGGTTTCACTTGGGCTTGAATTTTGCACTTAGACTTCAATATTAACTGGAGCTTTGTTAAAAACACGTCCGTCGGGGTTGAAGATCAAAGAAAGTTGATGCGGAATACAAACGCCAAAATAAAACGATGGAAAGCCTTCATCGAAGAACACAACGCCAAAGTGTTCTAGAAACCTGGAAAGGAGAATTTTGTGGCCGACGCCTTGTCCCGTCAAAAAATTAATGCCTTGGAAAATGAACCCCATTCCGACGCAGCCACTGTGCACAGTGAATTGTCGCTGACCTACACGGTCGAAACCACCGATAAACCTTTAAACTGCTACAGGAATCAAATAATCCTGGAGGAGGCAGGCCAGCCCTCACGGCGACATCTTATTGTTTTTGGAAACAAAAACCGACACATTATCAACTTTGATAATAAAGACTCGCTGCTAGGATTGATTAAAGAAGTTGTTAACGTAAATGTTGTCAATGCTATTTACTGCAACCTCCCCACTCTAGCATGCATCCAGCATGCCTTGGTTACGGAATTCCCAGCAACCAAGTTTTGGCATTGCAAAAACTTCGTGATTGATATTACTGATGCTAATGAACAGAGGGAAACTATCACATGCGAGCACAACCGCGCCCATAGGGCAGCCCAGGAAAATGTTAAGCAAGTCCTTCAGGACTACTATTTTCCGAACATGGCAAAACTCGCCAGCGAGGTGGTTATAAATTGCAAGACATGCACCAAGGCTAAGTACAACAGGCACCCCAAGTAGCAAGAACTGGGTGTCACCCCAATTCCCTCATATGCTGGCGAAATGCTGCATATGGACATCTACTCCACGGATAAAAAGTTATTCTTAACCTGTGTGGATAAGTTCTCAAAGTTCGCCATAGTACAGCCATTAACCTCTAGGGCCATTATTGACATACGCAGCCCCATACTACAATTGGTAAATTTTTTTCCAAGCACCAAATCAATATACTGCGATAACGAGGCATCCTTTAATTTGGAGACCATAATTTCGTTATTGAAAAACCTGTATGACATTGACATCGTTAATGCACCCCCTTTACACAGCAGCTCCAATGGGCAAGTGGAACGATTCCACAGCACACTTACGGAGATATCTAGGTGCATTAAAATTGACAAAAAACGTTAACGACACCGTCGAACTCATCATGAGAGCTATGGTAGAGTATAACAAAACGTTATACTCAGTCACAAACTTACAACCCAAATATGCGTTACATTCTGCCAACGACGCTCAGAGACTGGCAATAAATACCAGTATCACAAATCACAATCGCTTTCTTACAGGATTGCCGTAATTATATTAATTATGTTAGCTATAGCTAACGCTAGAGTACGAATTACTCTCAGGCTAACTATATCCCCATAACAGATGGTATTGCACTGGTGTGGGAGCAGAGAAACTGGCTTAGGCACTCTAGTAACTTGTCCGAGTTCGAAACTATCATAGAAGAGACTAGTAGGTTGTCCGAGCTTTTCCCAGAGTCGCATATGCGAAAATTGTTAGACGTCGATACCGAACATCTTAGAAGTTTATTGTCCGTATTGAAAGTGTATCATAGGATTGCCAGAAGTCTAAACTTCCTAGGCACAGCACTGAAAGTAATAGCGGGCACCCCAGATGCCGGCGATTTTGAAATGTTAAAAATGTCCGAATCTAGACTAATAGAGTCAAATAATAGACAGGTGGCCATAAATACACAGACCCAGCAAAAAATTTACGAATTAACAGAAGCAGTCAATAAAATCATTTTAGCGAAACAAGATAATATGGTTAACACTCCTCACTTGTACGAGGTACTCTTGGCAAGGAACAGAATATTAATTACCGAAATCCAAAAACTAATGCTTACTGTCACACTGGCTAAAGCCAATATTATAAACCCGGCCATTCTTAACCATAATGATTTGAAGTCTGTATTAATTGATCACCCCACAGATGTCCCCGTAATAAGCCTAATAGAGGCATCTAACATTAAAGTCCTTCAGTCCGATAGTATCATCCATGTGATAATTTCATACCCTAACATTAAAACCACTTGTAAAAAAGGTCACCATTTTCCCTGTATCTCACCAACACATCATTCTGTAACTAACGGAAAACATAGTAGCGGAGTGCAACAACGACGTCCTGGCAGTCACCGATTGCGTACCAACAACTTACGCATCGTACTGTAAGCTGGCTACCCACGATACCTGCGCTCGAGGCCTGCATGCGGGTAGCACTGCACTATGCAAAGCGCAGCCCAGCCATTTAAGCCCCATCACACTGGTAGACGACAGCGTAATAATAATCAACGAGTGCCAAGCTAAGGTCAGCACTGACGATGGCCCCGAATTAGAAACCAACGGCTCACATCTAATTATGTTCGAGCGAGTGGCTGCATCCCCGTTGCTTAACATCATCGGCCACGATCCCAAGCTGAGCATACCACTTCTCCAAAGGATAAACAACGAAAACTTGGAGGTTATCCAAGGCCTTAAGGATGAAGTGAAATCGGCCGAAACTACTGACATTTGGTTTGCGGTCGGCGTGGGAATCAGCGTCCTCATTAGCTGCTCTATCCTGCTCATCTTGGTACTGAGGAGGAGACGAGATGCGAGGGAAATACAACAGGTCGTCGACAAGTTCCAGATGACCGAGGACGGTCCTAAGGGGGATTAGTTAACACTGCTAATGGGTAAACTTAAGTCGATATAAGTCCGGGGTTGTTACCCTAACATTTTATATGCAGATTCAGCATGAACGTCTGTAGGGGCGTGTCTGGTTCCCATTGGGCTTCCCAGTGTAGGGAAATATGCTGTTTTCTGCTCTACTCCAGCGAAAGCTGCATTATTAATATTGGTTGGCTAGCCTTAAGGGCAGTCAATAACGGAGAAGGTTCTCCCAACATACAGGGTGCGTTATGAAAGTAATGCGCATGGTTTCATTGTCACGTAACTACCTGTCGTAGCACGCTCGGACCTGTCTGAAAATTTTGGGGCGGAGTCTCTCCTTTCCAACGCTCTTGGTCTCAGTTCGCTCTGAGCAATAGAAGTGGTAGGACGTGTCGTAGAGCGAAGTCTCTACGGAACGTCAATGTTGGCCACATTTGCCGACGACGTGTTCATAACGTACAGGTCCAGGTGCGACCAGGAGGCCGCCAACGGTATCCAGAACTACGCAACAAGATTTACCGACTGAGCTAGGAGATAAAATATTGGCATAAATGGCAACAAGTCCACGAATGTTTGCTACATCCTCAGACGGAGAACGCCACCAGCAGTGCTCATTGACGACACCACAGTAGAACAGGCTGAGTCAACCAAATTACTGGGAATCATACTCGGCCGTCGGCTCACTTTCTCGAAGCAAGTGAATGCAATGACAATACGCATACGGGCCGCAACGTCAAAGCACTACTTGCTTATGTGCCCGCGTAGCAAAACTGTCGCTGTGAAACAAGATCAACCAAATCATAGCTCCTATTTGGAGGTATGAGTGCCAAATTTTGGGGCCTGGCCTGTGACAGCCAAATCCGCAGAATCCAGAGCATCCAAAACAAGATGGCGAGGACGAACAGTGGCTGCGAGTGGTATGTGAGAAACACCACCCTCCACAGTGAGCTAAAGCTGCTCACGGTCGTCGAGACTATTAATTTCCACTCCAGCCGCTACAATTACCGACTGGAGCGTCATCGAAACCGTCTCGCTAAGAAGGCTCAGCAGGCGACATCGCAGGGACCTAATCCACCGGCTGCCAACAAGTCGCACAGCGAGATGATGACGAGCTTAACGATGAACTCCCCCATCGTCTTTTTATTTTTATTAGTATTTAATTATTGTTAATTTGTTAATTTATTATAAATTTATTTAATTATTGTTACCGCTAAGTATACATAGCCGGCGAGCTCTTCGCGCAGAATAAATAGAAACTAAGGACAATAATGAGTTCCTAGGTACCCTGTATGTCTTAATAAATGGTATACATATATAAAAAAAAAAGAAAAAAAAAGACGGAAAGAAAAATTCTTATATATATAAGAATATATATATATATATATATATAAGGGAATATATATATATATATATATATAAGGGAATATATATATATATATATATATATATATATATATTTATATAATTTTACCAAAATTATACCAAGCCGGTGTGTAAATTTTGCATACTTAAAGTGGCACCGTCGGAAAATATCTTACAACACGTTTAGACAGATGATTTGGAAAAATTTCGTAATAAAATATTTAAGTCATGAAGAGTAGCGCTAACAGGGACCTTAGTTAATAATGTAAAAAAAGGATGATATATTGTCTACACTTCATGACGACCCAGTAAAGGGGAACAGGCATTACAAAAACCTTGGCCAGGGTAAAAAGACTATTATTGGAAAAGTATGCCTAACCAAATAAACGACTAAATATAAAAATTTCAAAAAGCAAAAACAACCAAACACTCCTAAAACTCTTCGATCAATAACCCATACCCAAATATGCCATTTAGCGAATATGCAGTCACTCTTACGAGTATATGTGATCAAACGAAATATTTAATTGCTGCACCGGTGGTGAAATAAAGCACAAGTACTGTCGCCAAGGCTATATATGAATCTTTTTTTCGGAAGTATGGTTCAATGAAATTGATCATTACGGACTTGGAAACAATACAAAAGTTCAATTAAATATGATTTGTGAAAATATTTAAATATTACAAATATATCATCTACCGCACACCATCGTCATATAGTAGGACTCGACGAAGGAAGTCCCAGAACTTAAAATAAATACACTATCGTGTATATCACTCGATAAAACTGGTTGGGACGTAAGGCTGCAACACTTTGTTTACTGTTTCTACACGACCTCATCTGCGGCACAAAGCTATTGTTCATAAAAGTAGGTATTTGGAAAAATAGATGCCTTACCAAAACATTTAAATAGCATTGAAAGAATTTATGATGCGATTGCGCTAGGAAAAGTAAATTTAGATTAAAAGTTGCATATAAAAGAGCTAGAACTATGCTGTAATTTTATAAAAAAAACAAGTAAGGTAGCAGCAGTCGAGTTTCCCGATTGCAAAATACCCTGTACCCTTAGACATGCTTACAATTTATTTATTTAGTATCAATAAATAAATGAAACAATATTCTATTAGAAAAGAGGACCATAACAATATAAATTTGGTATGATTTTGGTTATGAAAATAAGTTTCGTGTGTCATAAAGCCATACACATTTCGCTGTCAACGTCGCAGTCGGCGTCGCGCAATGCGTGTTTTGCTGCGCTTCTGCTTCCCTTGCCATAGATTTTGCATGTGGCATAACTTCCGTGTTTCTTATCCGATTTGGTTCAAATTTAAAAATTAGATAGGTTTTATAAGCACCAACGCATATGCCGAATTGCATAGCATTAGGTTTATAATTGTGGGCGTGGCAGTTTTTTGCGGTTTGCGGGGAGCGTGGTCGTGGCAGTTTTTTGCTGTTTGCGGGGGAACGGGGCGTGATATCAAAATAAAAAAAACAAACTTTTACTGCGTATGGTAATTACCTATCCAACGATATATGGCACATGTCTGTAGCTCTTGTAGTTTCAGAGATCTAGGCGTTGATACGGACGGACGGACGGACGGACGGACAGACGGACGGACAGACGGACGGACAGACGGACATGGCTATATCGACTCGGCTGTTGATGCTGATCAAGATCTGTCTGTTACATACATTTGCACCATATTATGATACCCTTTTCACCCATTTTTAATGGGTACAGCGTATAAAAAAACAAAGCAAAAGCCTAACAAAAAAATAATATAAATATATCACCAGTTTTTACTATGGAATGCACTAGGACATAAATTGGAATTTGAATATACGGGATCCTATAATGTTGAATATATAAGAGAACATGATAATATAATAATATAAAATAAGAAAAACAGGAAACAAGCAGTACATAAGAATCGATTCAAAATTAATTATTCATCAATAACCTAGTCAACAACTTAAAAAAACGACGAGGAGGTGACGACATGCTGCTACACCAGAACATGGCATGCTAATTCGATGTCCTCCGCTGGGTAAGGAAAACCACCGAGTGGTAGTAATACCAATAGAGAGGGAACTACCCCCTTTTAACTACTAGCCTTGGGATTTAGTAAAAAAATGAAACAAATTTAGCGACTGCAGTCAAAGTTATAATCATGAGCAAGTGCCCTTTATTCGACTGAAAATTGACTGAATATCATTATTTTGTAGCTAATAAAAGTTAAAGAATCATAGGGGCCCCGCATATATGCCGTGTTTGCTGACTTTGCAAGTTAACACGATTAATAAGTAACATGTAAGTCGGAATAAATCTTGGGTTATATATAATGAGATATACTGGTCGGCCTTACCGCCTGAACTTAGCTTAGGTAGAGATAAGAAAAGTTCAGTTCGATTTTGATTGTAACAAAAAAGAGATAGCTCGTAAAATTAAATACAGCCAAAGCTGATCTTATTGAATAGGTTATCTACTCTTTAGGGCAGATAATAACGGAGAGGAGTTGTCCCATCATATCCTGCGCATATTCAGAAACAGCGCTGAGCTCACAGCAAGTCGTCCAACGCACCCCCCGGAGAAGAAGATCAACGCCAAACCATCCTGGTTGAGTTGCCGGCCTCGAGGCGATTATGTCATCACACCCTTTCCCTACAGACAGCCGCGTGGGGCAACCTAGGGATGCCTATTAAAACTTAATTGACACCCAACCTCGATACAGAATCCACGACACAAGCATTGTAAGTGGGCTGACCACTGCAGCTTCAATTACAGGGAAAAATAAAAAAAAAACAATCCCTAAAAACATTAACCCAAAATTTTAACATACACAATTTAAATAAAGCGCGATTGTAAGTGTGACTTACATATAAAAGTAAATTAATACCAGCGTCTCTGAATCAATTTTTTCTGACGCCAAGTACCCGGTTATTAATATAAATATAATAGAGCCGAATTACCTTCTGCCGAATAAAAATATATTGGGTCTCCCAATAACTTGTATGTATATTATTTGCAGATATAATGCCATAAGAGAACTAAATGCCAGAGTTAAGTATTTAATCCATCAATTAGAGGTATATGTCGTGGTGAAATTACGGGTATGCACGTGTCGCTGATTATTTATTCTTCTTGGCTTCTTTTATATTCTAATAATCTTAATAAATACATTTTTTCTTGTTTAATATTGATATTTTCAAACGGAGAGTCTATTATTGTATGTCTTTTTCTCTTACCTGTTAACACTCTGTACACAAATGCAGAAAATTAATTTCTGTAGTTTATTTTTCAAAGTTCATTTTATTTACCCTAAGACAACAAACTTTTCATAAAATTGTGAATAAAATGCGAAATTTTTAATTTTCATTTATTTTATCGCCTTCAAAATATGCTCCTTCTGAAGCGATACACATTGCCACCTCTTTTTCCAATTCTTAAAACATGCCTTGTAGGAGATGTCCTGGATCACCTTTAGTTCCCTCTGCGAATTTTCTTTTACGGCCTCTATCGAGTCGAAACGAGTCCCACGGAATAGTAACTTGAGTTTTGAAAAAAAGTCACATGGGGCCTAATCCGGTGAATATGGTGGTTGATCGATGGTATTGGACGAGTTTTTGGTCTTAAAATCGCTCACAAGTACATCTCGGTGCGATGGCGCGTCAGCTCTTTTGGAAAAAGCCGAGCATTGACCCGTCTCATGCCCAAATTATCCGTCAAAATCGCAGTAGACACACCAGCAGGTACAGAGACAGACTCACCACCCATCGCAGCGAACTAGCCAGGAATTTATTTCCCACCAGGCCGCTTGGAAGGCTAAAAAGACAAGGCTTCGTGAAGACGCTTCCCCCTCCACGAACATAAGTCCCCGTTTCATCCTCCATTATCATAAATCCCCGTGCTAAGCGTTCGGCGATGGGCTTATTGAAAATAATTTTTTGCTTGTATTGTTAAGGTGCAAAATTGTAGCACGGTTTCATTACTTAAATAATAACAATAAAAAAAACAAAAAAAAAAAAAAATCGCAGAACCCTACTGAGATTGACTGATTTCAACAGCTGCTGCAAATGAACTGGTTGATCTGGCAAACTGGCAGATCGCGCTCGTTTTAGGCTTCGTAATTAAGGAAAGCGCTACCAACATAACAAAAAAGTCCTTGAAAATATTCAGCTCGGGAAGAGTTTGCAAGTAAGCTGAAGTTACTGTTCAGGCCACTCGCACTTGCAAATGAGAGTCATTGCCGTCTTGTTGATTCTCTTGAAATGCCTTTTCAAATGGCTCTTCCTTCCTTTTTTGGTTACTCTTGAAGAAATAGAACAGCTTGTGTCCATGTTGAAGATAAAAAGAGCCCCGGGTCCAGACCTTCTTGACAACAGAAGAATTCGTATATCTCATGATCATGCTGTGGAATTCTTAGTACTCATCTTCAACGGTATACTACATGAGGGTTACTTCTCAAAAGTCTGGAAATCTGCCTACATAATTGTGATCTTAAAACCGTCAGCCTGCTCTCCTCTCTGGGCAAAATGATGAAGAGGTTGATTCTCAACAGGCTGCTTGGCGTTGAGACTGCTGCCCTAGCGAGACTCAAATTTCAATTTTGGTTCCGGATTCAACATGGCACACTAAAACAACTTATGAGAGTGGTAAAGTTTGCGCTAGAAGCTATGGAGAGGAAAGACTACGCAGTAGCTGTCTTTCTGGACATTTAGCAGGCTTTTGATAAAGTATAAAGTCAGTAGTCTCCTATATATAAAGCCAAAAAGATCCTAACACCACAGCTGTTCCAGCTTGTAAATAGCTTTTTAATAGGATGCACATTCTGTGTGACCATTGACCATTGAAGCTGGTGTTCCTCAGGGTAGTGTGTTAGGACCCACATTGCACAAATTCATTTTTTTTACGGAGATTTTTATTATCAAATTTAAACTTTCTTTGTTCTCCTCCAGTTAGTAACTCCCTGACAAAACTTTTACCTAGCGATCTCAAAGCTTTGGCAGACCATAAGTTGGCTTCGCTGCTTTCTTTTGTCAGAGGCCCGATGTCGTCTTTACACTTTCCTTATTGGTGGCTTACATGGCCTGATGTTGTGTTTATCAGTTGGATTTTCTAAAATTTTTGCATGGTATAACGGAATCTCTTATGGTCTGATGTTGGTGGCCCGGCGCGAGGAAGAAATTAGGCAGGCGCATATTGGACTGCATTATTTGCCCGTTACTTATTTTTAACTCTTCCTCCTCCAATTTATTCTTGTCCTCAAGCAGTCTATAGAAGCATTATCCCGTCGTCGATTTCTTCTATTTTAGGTACATGGTCTGCGTTGCTACAAAGCGCTTTCTTTCCTTGAACTAACTTTTGAAATACAATTTACTTATGTTAACTTATGTTATTTTTATAATCTATTGTTTTGCAATATCAGGTAAAAGCATAGGTGAGATTTTTAAATATAAATATTTCTTATGAATTAAGGTGTACCATTGAATTATTCTAAACTATGATTTTATAATTATGTCTTGGTATTCTGTTTCATCTAATTTTTCGTTAAAATTGACCTGATGGTTATTATTGACAATGAGGCCATTTAAATTTTAGCATGAATTTTATGTACTATTTTCCCTAATTCTGTTTTGATTGTAGTGTTTTTATTGTTGCGTTTTATATAACCAAAATTTCGCGGCTCACTGAAACCTAACTTCTTTCTTAATCACGTTATATCGAAACCGCGTTGTATGAAACCGCGTTATACGAGGGATACCTGTATTTAGTGTTAACCAGTTACTGGGCTTATGAGTTTTCCAGGTTCATATAGAAGAAATCAAATACACCATGAACCCTGCTCAAATAGAAGCATTAATGCAGGTCGTATTGACTAATCAAGAACAGAGGCTTAGGGCCGAATGTGCGGGTCTACTCCATTAACCAACAAGTGAGAAAAGTTATCTTCGGCTTGCCGAAAATGGTATACCCTTGAAAACAAAAAAGTTTCCCATACAAAGACTTGTTTTCATATAGGTTGTTTGTATGGCAGCTATATGATATAGTGGTCCGATCCGGACCAAACTTTCACAAATCGTGTATGGCTATGTCAAATGAATAAATATTGAATTGATTTATATTTTTAATGGTCTTTTAATGTTTCAAGGGTGAACATTCTCAAGCCCCGCCAGTTTGAAATAAGGTTCATCATTGTGTCCTAGACGCTTATAAATTTTTAATAGGCCTATTTTTCTTTCCTCTTCATAGTGCTTGCTTTTTTAATTTCTCTTGTTTATTATTTTTTTTCCTTATAATTATTTATTGTTTTATGTAATTCTTTTGGAATTTTTTGCCGTTCTGGTGAGCATTTAATTGTTGTATGGTATCTCTTATTATATATGCTTATGGCAATCTGGATTTTGGTCTTTATTGAAACTTCCTTATCTACACCGCCTACTATCTCAATCAAGGTTGAATGTAATTTTTGTATGTCAGCGTTTCCTGTACGCGAATTAGGTTTTGTCAATTGTACTTATATGTCTTCCTTGTGCAAAAAGCTCAATATCTGTTCTGCTCTGAATTTATTTTCCATGATTATTATCTTAGGTTTGCCAAATTTGGCGAATGGATCTACGATAACTTGGATTTTTGCTCTTCAGCTTTTATCTTTTATATATATATGCTGCTGTAGATTTATTCAGTTTGTCAATTGTTGTAAAAAATTATCTTTGTTTGATATAAGAATTATACAAATGTATTACTTGGTTCTCTTATGCTGTGGTGTTTCCATAATCATGAGTGTGGCTTTTATTGGATTTTCTCGTATTTTATTTCTCACTTTATGAATTCAACTTATTTTGTGTTTAAGGACACAAGGTCAATTAAAATGGTTTGTATTTGATAAAATGTCGCGTCTGGTACTTCGGAGTACACTCCGATTTTACTCTTGCTAATGCCGGTTTGTAATTTTTTGTTCAATAACCAATGCTGGGTCTGCTGGATTTATTTCTATTATTTTTCTACCATCACTCATAATGATGTCATCCCTTGCTGAGTGGGTAACAATGATTTGCGTCTTGAATTTGTGTACAATATCTTCCTTTATGAAGAAATCTATCGTCTCGTTTGCATCTGCCGAATGAACAGTATCCAACATTTCCAAATTTGACTAGTCAGTATTGTCTTTGTTTATTAAAGGTGCCTTCTCTAGCCTACTCAAGAAATCTTAAATATCTTTTCCTTTATATTTTCTGCCTAAGTGGCTTATCGACTGATAATCTGTTATTATTTGGAATAGCGAAACAAACAAATAGTGCCTAAGGTAGTCCACTGCAAAAACAATAGCCAGGAACTCCTTATCTGTTGCACTGTAAAATCTTTCGTATTTATTTAAAGGTCCTGATACAATCGCCACTGGTTGGCCTACTGTGACAAAACTTCCCCGATGGCAAAATTACTCGCATCTGTTGTCACACTGAATTGTTTGTCGAATTCGGAGAACTTCAACACTGGGTGTGAACTCAACATAGCTTTCATGTATTCTGGATCGTTTTGTTTAATTGGATTTCCTTTTTGTAAATATTCTTTAAGCCGAGTAGTCCTTAATGCATTTTCTATAGAAACCACTTATGCCAAAAATTATTGAGCGGCAGAAAGTATAAAAGACACACGGTGTGTGTTCTCTGCGGAATTTTATTTGCGACTGACAAAGTAATGAAAGATATACACATATTCTTATTCCTAATTTGTTAGAGAGGAACAAATCTATTGATTATGATCTCTAACGAATAAAAGCGTGAATTGTATCATATGGAAATATCCTTATTTTCTACACCCTTCCTAAGTTCAAATTTTAGCGTTTCTGTGAACAATTCGTGTTTGGTCTTCGGAAGGTTCTTGGTCAAAACATCTGGTATCACTTCGGTGGTACATTTATATTTTACAAAAAACTTGCCCTTCCTTTACATTTCTAACAAAATGATAACGTATATCAATGTGCTTCGTCCTGGAATGGTTAACAAGATTCTTGGTTAACGCCTGCGTGCCGCTGCCGGTATGGACGGATATGTCAGATACGTTTTCTTCTTCTTCGGCCTCATCTCACAGGCAGGGCTCTTCGAGTTCTACCAGTTCGATCAACACAAAATCATCTATGGATGTCACAACATGATGTTCATCAAACAAAACATCCCGTTTCTTGACCAGTTGTCGAGCTGCTAGGTTATACAGCCGATAACATTTGGCTGCCACAGAGTACCCAACCATGACATACTCCTTGCCCTTGGGTTTCGACTAGCTGCCCTTCCTCGGACCCTTGTCCAGAGCAACTGCAAGAGATCCAAATAATTTTAGATGTTTCGCGCAAGGCATCTTACCCGTCCACACTTTCATAGGAGTCATACTCTTCACTGGTTGGAAAGCGGTTCTCAAATAAACCAAAGTATTGATAGTCTCTGCCCAAAAACTATCTCCTTGCCCCGCCTGGACCAGAAGACATCTCCACAAGCGTTCGACTTAGTCTTTTCGCCTCGCCATTTTGCTGCGGTGTGTGCGCTATCGTAAGCTGCGAGGTAATTCCATGTTTCCTGGGATATTCATCAATCTTCTTATTGACAAACTCTCCGCCGTTATGACACCGCAGGCATTTCAGCTTTCTGCCTGTCTGCCACCAGACTCTTGAACTCCATGACCTTTGACAGCACCTCGTTCTTCCCACGGAGAAAAATCCTGCTGGATTTGTCGTCAATGAACGTCAGAAAATACTTTGAACCATACCTTTGAACATTGTTGGAATAGGTCCACACACATCTGTGTGTATCAACTCCAAAAGCTCCACAGCCCAATTACACGTTACCGTTGGGAATGGTTGTACATGGATCTTGCTAACCGTGCACGTTGTGCAGTTAATATTTTCCGGCAAACCAATATTTTCTATGCCGCGCACCATCCTTTTGGATACCATCTCTTTCATAGTAGAGATATTAATGTGACCATATCTCTTGTGCAGCATGATCCCATCAACAGTTGACATGGCGAAACACTTGCTTCGGCCACCTTCAAATAAATACAAGTTGCCAATTTTTTTGGCTTTCACTATGCATTTTCCATTTTGCACCACCTTCCATTTCGCCTTCTCTAAGTCAAATGTCACCTTGCACCTGTTCTCTTAGGGACATAAGGAATATTCTTTAGAGTCAACTTGCACAGATCTGTCTGAATCTTGACGTCACCTATACCTTCTGCTTGAAAAAATCCAGCATCGGCCAGTCCGATCTGCTCTGTGTGCTTCTTAAACTTTATGAAAAGCTCCCTTGCACAATACATATGTCTTGTTGCGCCACTATCCAAGCACCACATTAAGTTATTTAAGTTGTTGACGTCACAAGCATTCAGCAGACTGCTTTGGCGATTCACATCATTTCTTGACACCGTGCGATTGCTATCTTCCTCGCTCGCACTTCGATACTCGGAAACAATGTGCCCTTGTTCACCACACTTAAAGCAAACGATATTCTTTCGTTTCCTTTTGCCCATACGTCTTCGTCTGCAAGTTTTGCCTCTGTGTTGCAACTAATGCCTTAGTATTGTCGATTCGTTCTTCTGCTATTCCTTTTCGTTCGATCTCTTTCTTCAAATTTATGGTGAGAATCTCCAACAAAGGCAACTGATCTCGTGTTTCCATGGCCACCACGAAATGCTCGATTTTTTCTGGAAGGCTCGATAGCAAAACGATAGACCGAAACTCATCGTTTAGCTCTATTTCAACACAAGCGATACCATCTAAAATTTTCACGAACTCGCCTATATATGTAGATATGCTCTGCCCCTACTCCATCAGTTTGTTAGGCAGTTTCTTGTACAACTGAACCTTTCGTACAGGTCCGCTTGGCTGATGTACCTCCTTTAATTTCTTCCATGCCTCTACAGAAGTAGAGCAATTCTTAATGTAGGCCAACTGAGATGTCTTTACACTTAGTGTTATTGTCGCTAACGCCTTATTGTTCAAGTCCACCCAGCTTTATCCCTCTGGAACATTCGTTTCTGTTAGATCTCCTGACGTCACAATCCGTAGCCCGGAATGCACCAATATAGATCGCAACTGTATTTTCCACATGTCATAGTTTGTCTCCACTAACTTTTCAATTTGATAAAGAGCACTCATTGTTCTTGATCTCGAGTCACACACTGCTTAACAAAAACTTTCTTGAATTTACCAATGCCTGGGCCCATAGCCTATTGAGCGGCAGAAAGAAAGAAAGAAACACCGTTTGTTCTCTGCGGAATATTATTTACGACTGACAAAGTAATGAAAGATATACAA
Organism: Drosophila ercepeae; assembly: GCA_018150545.1. Classification (NCBI taxonomy): domain Eukaryota; kingdom Metazoa; phylum Arthropoda; class Insecta; order Diptera; family Drosophilidae; genus Drosophila; species Drosophila ercepeae. Next base: position 55,111 of record JAECWL010000085.1, on the reverse strand, counting down.
ATATTCTTATTCCTAATTCGTAAGAGAAGGACAAATCTATTGACTATGATCTCTAACGAATGCACGCTTGTATTATTTGAGGTTCGAGGCTGTTGGTCGATTATTGGAATATCCCTGATTCTGTTGCTGGTTGTTGTAATTTTGATTTCGTCGTCCGTTATTAGTTTATCTTGTATATCTGGCTTTTTTGTCTGTTATTGTCTCTGTAGTTATTTCTTGTAACTGTTTGTAGTTGATTTCCGATATTCGGTTCAGTGTTATTATTTAGATTATTGCTTTTCATGATTTTTTTCTGATTAATAATGTTGGTTTAAATTTCCAAAATTCAAGCCTATGTATTTTACTATCTGGTTCATAATTGATTTTTCTGTCGTTAGTGATATAAGCGATACTGTCACCGACCCCGCTTCCAACTCCTTAAATCTTTGTATTAATTTTAATTAAATTTTATTTAACAATGATATGCTAAATATAAAAATAAATACAATATAACTATTCTAATAAATATTTTAAAATTTTCAATTTATTAAAATTAAGGCAGATTTCAGGATAAAGTATGAGATAAGAGGTTATAGTTTTTACAAATAGTGCAAAAATGATTATGTTCAGCGTAATTGCTTCTGGAAAAAGGTAACCATAGGGGTCGGATGGACCTAGTTTTCCTATTAAGGATGGAAAAAGATAGTTGGGGTAAAAGGTGTTTGGAATCAACCATGCCATGGATTGGCATATGGGGAAACATGACCCCAGCACAGGTTCAGCGCAGGTAGCTTTAACAATTTAAGGCTGCAACGGTACGGCGCACTACGATTGTCAAGATCCCATTTTAAGTTTTTTAGTGCAAATATCAGGAACTGCTTTTGCACAGACTCTATTTTGAAGAGAGGAGTATTGTGGACTCCAAACGCACGAGCAGTATTCAACGATAGGAGGAACTAGGGTGATATATGGGGATCTTGTGGTGATTTTTAGACCATCGCTTAATAGAGGCTAACATGCCTCAGGCTTTATTCATTACCAAATAACTCCAAGATCATTGAATGTGGAAATACGATCAAGGACGTGATTTCAGAGAGAGTAAGAAACAATAAGCGGTACACTGCGAGGAAATGTCATAAGTTTGCATTTGGAGCAGTTTAGGAATAGAAGATTGCTTGAGCACCACGTATAGAGTTTATCTAGATCTAGTTGCCAATGCCTGTGCAGAAAATGTTCCGAGAAGGAATAGCATAACAGAATAACATAACATCATAACTAATGACATTGGGAAGATCGTTTACAAAAGTATAAACAACAGTGGTCCTAGATGACTACCCTGCGGGACACCCGATGAGACATGGATGACCTTCAACATGGTAGTTTTAAATAGAAAACGCTGAGTTCGATCTGAAAGGTAGGAAGCAATCCATATAAGGATATTTGGTGGAAAAACAATAAGCGAGAGTTTCCGTACCAGGAGCTGATGATTAAATGAAACAAATTACATCAGTTTGCAAGCGATACTGAAACCCTCGGTGGATGATTGAAGAAAATTCTAGTAGATTAGTTGCTGTCGAGCGAACAAAGCCATGTTGGGATGGGGAGATTATGATCTTACATGCATGTTGCAGCTGTGATGTAATGAGTTTCTCAAGAAGCTTGGGAATCGCAGATAGCTTAGCAATACCGCGGTAGTTCTCAATGGAAGCCTTAGAGAATTTTTTATAAATAGGTATACGGTATGATTCATTCCATAACTTTGGTGAGGATGTTAGCCCCAATGTAATGTAAAGCTCCAATTATAGGTTAAATAGTATAGTCAGAGTAAAGCTTAGAAGATCGAAGCACATTCTGAGTATGCAGCTAGGTACATTGTCTGAGCCGTAAGCACATCGTGACAGTGAAATTTCGAAGATATGTTGTTCGACAGTATGTTGATTGAGAGAAATGACATAAAAAGATTAGCAATACCGAGATGTGAAAAGTCAGAATTTTTGTTATATGAGAAGAAAGGGGGGAAAAGATTGGATTTGCGCTTAGAGTTTACAAAAGAGTAAAAAGAGCTTGGATCGTTGCGAAAATTGAATTTGCATTTAGGTCAACAAACTGGTTGCGGATTAGAAGGTAGTTTGAAAGATGTAACAAGGTTCGAGACCTTGGAGAATTTTTGTAAGCTCTAGATTTCCTATTTTTAAGGATATAGAGTTGTTTTTTAAACTATGGCGGTTTTGACGTTAATGGAGTCAATATTTCAGGCACAGATTTATTTAAGGCGTAAGGAATTACTTCATAAAAATAGTCCGTATCAGCATCGATATTGCTGAAATTAGAAAGATAACTCAAGTCAATATTAGTCAGGTGATTTCTCAGGTCACAATAGTCGGTTTTTTTTAGAGCACTTTTGACGAAACTGCGCGCTATTACTGGGGGGATTTCAGAAGAGTCAATAATTAGCGAAACTAAGAGTGTTGGATGATGAGAGTCCTCAAGAGTAGATAAGGGAGGAGACCTTGCTTTTGTGGCAGAGGAGGAAGTATTTGAGACAATGAGGTCAAGAGACCTGCCACGGGAGTTCCTTATAGGGTTAAGTTGGAAAACGGCAGAGTCAAGGAAGTCATTTTGGTTAGTGGGTAAAAGCGAGTTGTCATCGTCTGAGTTGATCCATGAAATGAGGGGCAAATTGAAATAACCCATAACTAGAATAAGATCAGCATCATTTAGCAGAGACAAAACTAATTTAATGGCAGTTAGCTAGTTCATATAAATGATTGCATCACACAGAGGAGGAATGTAGGAATAAGTAATTAAAAGATTAAAGGACTCAGAATGAATTTTAACGGCTAAAAATTCTATTCCAAAAGGATAAGTGATAGTGATATGGCCCACTGAGTAAATGTTGTTTACGGTAATGCGAACGCCACCTCAAAGCATCAAAGTCAAAGGTAACGCTGTTAGTAAAGAATACGTTCAGTTTACAAAGAATACTGCGAACGTTTTGGTAGCAACAAGAGAAAATCTTGTTGCTTGGTTTTTTGAAATAGCTACAGGACTGGAACCTTGAGAATCCCTGGTCAAGAATTCATGAACAATACTGTGCTCGGGCCAGGTTGCAGAGTCTAAAGCTTTAAAAAGGCAAGCATCTGGTAAAGTTATTTTTGAATGAAAATATGCTACGTCTATGCATATTTGCATATGCGGCAGGTGGGCGTATTGACGGAGCAGCAGGCTAGCTGGTTGATTTGACGGTTAAAGATTTGTCCAGGTGGGAGATTCCTACTGACAGGTTCCGGCGGATCTACTTTTGAAGTGGGAAGACCCGGTTGTTGAAGAGCTAGGCTGACTGGCTGTTCGCAAGGGGCATCGTCCATAACATAATTTACTGGCAAATGTGTGGCTGGAGCGGTACATATATTCTTTTGCTGGTTATTGTTCACAAAGTCGCATTTAATGACCAACTTTCATATGGGAGCAATTATCGCAAAGCCAGCAAGTCAGGTAGGAGTAAAATTCCAAATTCGCATTTCTTTGGGGTCCAAGTTAAAGACATTTTGAGTTAAACAAAATGCACGTAAAACAGATGGTCCAGCGAATGCAGAGTAATGCGATGAAGACAGCGAGCCAACGACAGTAACGTGGGAGCGGTTTAAGCGTAGAGCAGAAGCAACAATCCGGAGGGAAATGAAGAAGCTCCACAAAAAGGGGGAGAGCGAAAAAGAGCGGTGAGCAGATTGTTGTTACAAAGCAAAGCAAAAATTTGTTTGGTAATTTTATTGTTGTTTGCGAATTACAATTTTATCGCGTTAATAATAAACGAAGAATAGACGTTTAAAGTAAAACTTTCAGAATGTTGTTTAGTGTGTGAACAACTTCGCGGTACGGCATATTAATGGGATCAGTTAAGCACTGACTTTAAATAGTTAATTCGTACGGGAAACGTTAAAAATTACGGAGCGATGTTAAATCGACGTGATTAATGTTCAACGACTTCGTAAAGACTTCGTATTAGTAAAGAACTTTAAATATTGACAAGGTTTCCATTGTTTTCGAATATCGCAAAATCAGTTATTTCTTCCACAATGTATCAATGTATGACCCTCAGGGTGTTGATCTTCCTTGTTAGTCCTTTTTGGTCTAGGCTGGGGCGATCATCATGTCTCAGTTCTGTCTGTTCTGATCTGGCTTCTCTGTGTTGAACACAACACTGAAGACGATCTGCGTCATCTCCATACTCTCGTATCACCTGGTCCACCGATGCTATAAATCCATGAAGTGTTCCCTCGTGTCCCGTAAAGGCAGAAAGGAAACGGGTTTCTTTTTAAATTTTATTCGTTCTCCTCGCCATACGATTGCTGTTATCTCTTTCCGCTTTCTGACTTCCCGATGGGTGAGTGCTTGAATGCACCAATTTAGCAAAAGGACGAAAACAACACCGAATCTAAATAAAAAACGAATCCGAGTGGTTCCTTCTTGATGGAGGTTTATTTTAAAACTAAAAACTAATTTCTGGGCTGGATATTTCTTAAGGTGATTAATCGCTCTTTATAGTTAATTCGTATTCTCTCTTATAACTTAAACATATTCCTTGTTTATGTTATTAATGTGTATATAAATAAATGTGGGTGCTGTTTGAGTGGCCAAAGTGGTCTTTGGTCAATTTGCTTATTGATACTCTTTTATTTTGTTTACATTAAAGTGGATTGGAGTCCACGCTGTGGAAGCAATTTTGATTGTGTCAATGTGGATGTGTTGTTTTGAAGTAAAGGGGGAAGGGTGAGAGGAAGCAGTTGTATAACTCGCGCCTGAGAAACAAGGGAAAAATTCCGCTGCCAACCGCGGCCCAGGAAAAAACTCCCACTTTTTGAAATTATAAGTGGTGTTCAAGCATTGAACATGTGTATAAATTATTACATTATTAATATTTCTACCAGTTATTTACCGGGTAGAGATATGTTTTATTATTTTTTGGGTATTTTATTGAGAAGCGGCTCTTCTCAGAAAAAATTTAGTGAGTTGATTTTTTATTTATTTATTTAGGAGAGGGACCGCTTGATTGCGATATAAGATCAGAACTGAAATTTATACAAAATATTTTTGACTTAAATCTAACAGAATATGATACTTACAGCGGCCACTCAAGAATGCCGGCTCCGCACGGTTAGCCGCACGGTTAGACTGGTTTGCTTTAATTAACTTATATGGTATATTTAAATGTAAAAAGAATGTAAATGGGATCCAACCAACAACTAAACGGACCAATATACATACATTTTATGACCGATCCCTTCAAAACAAACGCACATGTAAGCGCATGCGTAAGGTGACACTGCTATGCAAGTGATAGGGGCACAAAATACTGAGGCCGCCAGCGCATATACCAACACAATGAAGTGGTTGGGGGCATAAGTATATAATTAGTTTATAAGAACTCTTGTTAGTACATAAGAACCTAATTGTTAGACTTTTGTGTTTCTTCAGATGTTGAATTATATAAATAAAACAGTTTCTAAGCCGAACTTATTGGAGTTAGACCAATTTTTTGGGCTCCTCTAAACATTAGTCCTTCGAGACAACCTGATGTTTTCTCCCTTGGGGTAACAGATTCAGGTAGCACATTGTAAGTGACTGCAGATTCGCGCTAAAATCTCAGTCCAGGGCAGCTAAAAAATTAAAAAAAAAAATGTTTTTGTGGTCGTACAACCGTCAAAAAAGTGAAAAAAGATAAGCCACATCGGCGGAAGGCCCAAGGTTATGAAAATCACAAAAAAATACTGAAGCTAGGGCCAATAGAGCATGAGTATTTTCCAAAAGACCATTTCAATAGCATGTAAAGCAGTTAAAGAAAAGGGAGTTAGGGTTCCATCGGCATTAAGGGTTCCATCGACCAAGTGGTGGAATATTTAAGCAAAGTGGGGTTTTATTATATTAGTTTACAAATTTATAAATATTTAAAAACAATTAATTTAGAATTCGCGTATCGTCGTCCTGTTGTCGCTCTCGCAGACACACAGGCAGAACGCACAACCTTCTCCTTCAACGAGCAAACAGCAACTTTGCTGCCATCACTTCGCTCTCATAGCGATGCGCTCTTGCTTGAATTCACCACCTCGCTTATTCGCCACCTTCTTCATCTGCAGTCGTTGCTCATCTCGTTCCCGTTGTCTTTGCCGACGGATCTGTTTTATATTAGTGGGATTTGGATAAACAGCCAATTACAAATCCCACATTCGGCCATTTTGACTAAGCATTCGACCCGAATGCACCTGCGTCTTCGCTGTCATCGTTACTAATCGGCCATCGCTTCACGTTGCAGAATTCTTTTTGGACACCTTTTTTAACAACTGGACACCAACTTGGACACCATCTTTATAAGGCCCCAAAAACTTATGTTTCAGCTTAGGCCACTACCAAATTGGGTACGTTTAATAGCTAATAGGTCGCCAACATCATATCATAACATCGTCTTGCTTGCTTGTTTCGAAGATTGTACGCCTCTTTGTTCTCGTTCTGCAGCTTCAGTATCTGACCTTTCACCTTCATTCGTGACTTGCTGCGTTCTTCTTTGAAAACTCCTACGGCCTCTTTGTTTATCAAGTCTCGTATCTGAAGATCGTCTTTCGTTCTCATTTTGACACCAACCACTAGCTCATAAGGCGTCGTATTAATGCTACTGGTAAATGTTGAGTTGATCGTTTGCTGCACACTGTTGACATTCCAATACCTTTTCGTGGGGTCATTGACACTTAATTTTGAGACCACTTAAATTATTATAGAATTTAGTCGCTCCGTAACATGTCCGTTTACCCTTGGCAAGCCAGAAGTCGTCTTCTACATAACTAGCTTTATTCCTTCGTCGTCGCAATATTTCAAAAAAGTCTTGCGATGTAAATGCCGGGCCTCTATCCTAAATAATGAATGCTGGGTTGCCAAAGCTAAAACTTTGTCACAATGACCTCGTTAGCTGTGTTTGACTTCGTTAGATAGAGCTAGCACAATTTTGTCATTATTGTCAGTTCATAGTTGCCATCGGCGTTATTATAGAGCACAAAATCCGGCAGTCATATATGCTCGTAGGGTACATTCAACGTGTCCACGCCGCCATATCGAAACTAGTAAAATCGAAACTAGTAAATTCCCGTAGTCTTTGATGATTACTTCAGTCTCCTTCATTCTCGAAAACAAGCTTATGCAGCACTTATGAAATTATTAAAACACGCCATTTAAAGTATGATAAAATGTCTTTTTTTTTTTTTTTACACGTTCCACTTTTGAATAATGTTATCAATTTTGTTCACTTATGTTCAATACCGTTCACATTTGTTCATCCCGGACGAGCGCCCAAACTGTGGGGTTATATTAATTAATCCATGAAAATATAGAAAAAAAAGTAGAAGGAAAAAGTAAAAAAACAGACGATTTACCCACCCTACAAAAAATAGAGGTACCCACATTGTCTGGTGCGTCCAAAGATTGGGACCATTTTTTCGAGCTCTTTAAAGAGCGAGTTAACTCAAGGGCATCATTAAAGCTAAGCTACCTCAAAGTGCATTGAAAGAGGAAGCTAGGAACCTTGTTTTCCATTTATTACTGGGTTTCGGCAATAATAATGAGGCAGCTTGGAAAGTGCTAACAAGAAGGTACGAGAATGATAGAAAAATATTCTCGGACCAGTTAAATGGACTTTATAAATGAATCCATATATGATGCTCTTCAGCAATATGAGTGCCATGTTAAAAAATCAAATGAATCCAGACACTTAGTGATGTAATGGAATTTTTAGATCAACGGCTATGTTTGTTGCCTTCAGTACAGGAAGAAATTCGTGAAGAAAATGCTTTTCAAAATGACACCATCGAAGTAAATTGTCCGATATGCAAAATGCATAATAATGCAAAAATTTAATAGTAAGTTATTATGCTTGTCTTGCATTTGAAAAAACATAGCTTGTGGGGCTGGATGTCTGGACACAGCTTATTTTAAAATTACAGGAAGAGATGGGAAGTTTCAAACATATAGAGCTTTGATTTATAATGGTTCACAAAGCACAATAACATCAGAAAAGGCAGCCAAAAATAAAATTGACGAAAATTAGGTCTCATAGGGAGATTAGTGGTATATCATCCAAAAATAAATGTTTATCAAAATATATCTTAGAGTTGCCTATTAAAAAGACAAATTCAAATATATTAAACGTTAATGGAATTATTTTACCGAAACTAATACAAAATCTTCCCGAAAATAATTAGGATTGAAAAGAATTTTCGTTAGTCGATCCCGATTTAGATGGACCACGTAGTATTGATTTAATAAGAGGCGCTGATTTATACGCACAAATTTTTGTGCTGGAAATAGTTAAAAAAAATCACTCCTCAAGAGGAAAAAGATTCTCCAAATATGAAGAAAGATCGAATCGTATTATTGAAGGAAGAAAGCTGTCATCCAACTAGATGGCCTTTGTGAAATGTAAAAGAATTCCATAAAGGAAAAGACGATAAAGTCACACCAAGGTGGAAGAAACTTGTAGTAAAAAGATCTTTAAATAAGAGGTTTTCTAGTAGAAGTTGTTAATGAACTTAATAAGGCAAATACAAGTCAAAATAGATCCGCATATCCCCAAGTTATTTAAAGTGAAGACGCAAAAAGGGTTAAGATTGTCAAGATTAGAAAAACAAAAGGTAGAAGAAATGGCAAAAATTGTTTGGGGCCCCTTAAAGCCTTCAGTTATTAAGTATATGGAAGAAATAACTTAACTTACAAAGAAATAAAATATTTACAAATACAAAACATAGGACTGCAAATCTAAAATTTTATTATGTATCGGGCCATAGCTCACTAATTTTAGGGATGATAATTACAATCATTTTAATTATTAATTTTGTAAGAAAATTAAAAACAGAGAATTTAGCTATACAGAACCTTTTAAAATAACGTTAAAAAATAAAATAGGGTTTGAAAAATATATATTTTTATGTAGTAATGAAAAATATCATTACACAAAAAATAAATGTGTTAATTAATTTTATAAAAATTGTATCACCTTGGCCCTTGCAGGATGTTCAAGCACCAACACGAGAAATTAATATTTCCTGAGTATAAAAAATAAGAATAAATAAAATTCCAATTAATATGAAGAAGTAAGAAATAACAATGTAAAAAGAAAAACTTTAGTGGACCTTGGTAGAATGTTTAAATGTTAAATTAAAAATAAATATGAAATAAGTCCACTAAAAAATTTAAAAATATATAAAGAAGAATGTAAAAGGGTTCGGACCAACAAACAAGATAATATAAAAGTTAACTAAGTTAACCGGTCGACGACTACGACCGATCTTCCGATGACCAGCACCGGCCAAATTGCTGACATAGCGGCTGGCCGGAAGCTCTTGCATAGCCGGCAAGCTTTGCATGTTGGAAGAGGCCACTATGAAGCTCTTTTATGTTAGCTTTTAAGTTTCAGTTTGTATTTGGCATTCCCACAATAAAGAGCATAAGCTTGTAAATTGACATCTCCGGCGATCCGTCGTTAGAACCTTATTTCATTAACGCTATCTGAGTCCTAGGCCATAAGCTAAAAGGAGGACAGTCATCCTCCTATCGTAATCTCCATAAATCTTCACTTGGAGTATACGTTTCCTGGCGGCAAGCGGCAATAGCCGCGTAGTACATGTTCAGGAACTACCAAGATAGTTCACCCTATTAAGAGGCATTCGTCATTATCAGGAGCAAGGTCGAATGCCCTGCTGATGTCGTCCTATCCTCTTTCGGAACTGTCTTGAATTTCGACGTGATCATAAATGGACTCGATTTCACATACAGTGACAAGGGGCTGATACAAGTTATCGAACAGGAGCTAGGCACCCTCAGGCAGGTAAGCCTTACGCTTCTTCAATACTACGACGATGTTGAGAAAAAGCTCACCTTACTAACTAATAAGGTCACTATGTCGTATGTAGCGTCGGCAGCAAAAGTTCCGGGATGACGCCTTACACGTTTTTGTCTCAGGACTTAGGCGCAACCTCACAGACATGCTATTCGCGGCAAAGCCGAAAGACATGCCGTCAGCGCTCGCCTTGGCGCAAGAAGTAGAATCTAACCACGAACGATACACATTCGAAACATCGTTTGCAAGATGCCAGAATGATAGAGACCGTAAAGAATACCCCAAAGTGCAGGAGCGACAACAGGCCTCTTCACAAACAAATTCGCAGGGAAGTGCCGGGAAGAACCCGTACTTTACCAGACAGCACAGGGCACAGGTGCACTCTGCTACACGCAGCGATAGGCTGGCTCAAGGAAACACACCGGAGCCCATGGATGTTGACCCGTCGTTGTCTAGAATGTTGCAACCATCTCACGCCCCGGCTTACCAGCAATCGAAGCCGGCGGCGTCTGGCCGCTCGGCCCCTCTCAAGAGCCAAAGAGTCTACCACGTTGCTCATGCCACTGCAGCCTCCAGTTCAGCAGAAAAGGTTGACGAGGACGGTATTCTGGAGTACGAGCCAGATGCCGTTAATTTTTTAGGGGAAAATCCCTGTTACCCGTCCTCAAACGAAGAGTAGCGACGATCGACATGAGACTTCTGGTTGACACGAGCGTGGCTAAAAATTTCATCCGCCGGTTGAGTCCCCATTTGCAATCCATTCGATTCATGGCGTGACTACAATCACGGAGAAAGGTTTCGTATCCTTTTTTAACATTAAAGCAACCTTTTTCATCCTACCAGATTTGACCTACTTTAAAGCGATCATTGGACTGGACCTGTTAAAACAGGACGGCGTGTTGCTTTGCCTAGCTTCCGGCCAGCTCAATAGAGGCTCCAAAGTATAGCAAATCGATTTCCACACTTGCCCCAATGTAAATTTCACTAACGTAGATTGCTCCGAATTCAGGGCGCGTTTTTTAAAGATGCTTGGGAAAAAAACATTCGCCGATCCTAACGAGGCTCTTCCTTACAATACGTCGGTGATAGCCACCATTCGGACGATTTACAAGGAACCTATTTATGTCATATTGTACCCATACCCATACCCGAAATTCAAGAACTGCTTAAAAATGACATTATCCAAAAGTCAAAGTCCCCCTACATTAACCCCATATGGGTCGTAGATAAAAAGGGCACTGACGAATCGGACAATAAAAAATGCGATTGGTACTGGACTTTCGCAAGCTAATCGAAAGGACCGTACACGACAGATGATACACCATGCCAAATATCTCAATGATATTGGGCAATTTTGGAAATTCCAAATACTTCAAGACACTCGATAAGTCTGGCTACCACCAAATCATCCTCGCCGAACGTGACCGCGAGAAGACATCGTTCCCAGTAAACGGAGGGAAGTATGAGTTCCGAAGACTTCCATTCAACGATATTCTACGAGAGCAGATCGACAAATTCTGCTACGTCTACGTCGATGATTCTATCACCTTTTCGGAAGATGGAAATGCCTATGTAATACACGTAGATTGGGTTCTGAAGAGCCTACACGATGTAAACATAAGAATATCAGCCGAAAAGTCTTTAAAATAATTCCCCGAGCCCAAAAATGTATTTAAGGTAAGGTCATTCTTAGGCTTGGCTAGCTACTAAAGATGTTTCATCAAGGATTTTGCATCAGTAGCAAGACCCATTTAAGACATACTGAAGGGCGAAAATGGGAGTGTAGACACAGATCTAAGAACATTCGATACGATTTTCCGAAGCGCAGGAACGTGCCTTCGATAAGCTACGTAATATCCTGGCATCTGAGGACGTCATCCTCAGATACCCAGACTACAAAAAAGCGTTTAATCTAACCATTCGCCATTCGTATGCTGACGCGTGAAGACGTGTTTTCATCGAGCTCTTATAAAATTAATTGATTCTAGTGAAGTTAATGGTTATTAATAAAAAACAAATAAATATATCGAAAGTCAAAAAGCCGCTCCGGGCGATGCATCATCGCTCGAATACACATTTTGCGTTTAAAATAGTATAAATAATAGTTTCAAACAAATAAATAATAAAAAAAGCACTATGAGCCAGAACGACACTCGCGCTCAGCGACAACGAGAGCAAGACGATTGCCGGCTCTCATTACAACGAAACAACGCGTACTTTTCTTACGTCTCCGCGATACCTGCAAACGAAGACAACGAGCGGCCAATAACCCATAACCCAACGAACCTTCTTGTACCAACAAATCAAGAAAGAGCGCTCTCTTGCTCTCTTGCTCTCCCGCACTTCTAGCTCCGACACAAGCTCCGCTATCGGCAACAACAACAACTGGAGCAATATCGACAGCCCGCTCTACTTCGCTTTGGCTGCACCCGCTTCACTCTTACTGAGTCAGCGAATACAAAAAAAAAAGACCAAGAGCCAAACGGCACTGCTGCACAACTAGCAAAACAAAACGCAAACAAAAAAGTTGGGTCGGCCTCGCAGACTGGAATGGACCGCTACGTTACAATAAAGCGGAACCTTAGCCCTAAAAATTCCGATACAGAAAACAAGCCGAAAAATATACGCGACAATACTACCTTGATCAACAATGAAGCGCCCGCAAATAACAACAGATTCGTTTTGCTGGCAGATACCAACGAGGACGTGCCACTGAAATCCATCGATAAGGAACCAAAGAAAATAAAGCCTCCCCCAATTTACATCTGCGAGAAGAGCACAAACGGTTTGCTAAATTCTTTGATTGGCCTTATTGGAAAAGATAGCTTTTATATAATACCCCTCATAAGAGGTACTATTAATGAAATCAAACTTCAAACGAAAACGGAGGAAAACTACAGAAAAGTCACAAACCATCTTACTGCAAACAAAACATGCTTTTACACCTACCAGCTTAAAAGTAGCAAGGGTCTACAAGAAGTACTGAAGGGCATTGAGCCTGATTTAAAGCCCGATAGGTAGCTGAGGCGCTAAAGGAAAAGGGATTTTGCATCAAAAGCGTACACAATATCAAAAACAGAAACAGGCAGCCGCAAGATTAAAGATTGAGTTTGAACCAGAAAACAAGTATATAAAAAAAAAAAAAAAGGTTCATCCAATTTATAAACTCCAGCTTCTTCTGCACCGTAGGATTACAGTAGAAGAGCCGCATAAACGTAACGCTCCTGTACAATGTATGAACTGCCAAGAATACGGCCATACGAGATCGTATGGCACACTTCGCCCAGTGTGTGTAGTCTATGGAGATCTCCACGTCTCCACACTGCCAAGCTAATAAAGAAAATGCAAGCGCGAAAAAGTGCGGTAACTGTGGGGGTAATCTAATAGCAAACTACAGAGGCTGTCCAATCTACAAAGAGCTGAAAACCCGTCTCCACAAAAGAATGAAAACGGCACGGGTACACCAAGGAACAGCTACGCTGACACCATCGGAAACAAATCCAGAAGTACTTTTTTCGAAACCAACAAGTATTGCTCCCTGGACTATACCAAGCACTAACAAGATAAATTTTGCAAACGTTTTAAAATCAGGTATGACGCCTCCAACCCAAAACTCCCAAACCTCCCATGAAGAACACCCAAAATTGGACACACAACAAAACTATAGGCTATCTGAGCAGCAAGAAACGAAAACTGAAGCTATGATGCAAGCCTTACAACAGGGCATGATGGAATTCATGACATTTATGCGAACCACCATTCAAGACATGATGCGTAATCAAAACCTATTGATACAAATGCTTGTCTCCCAATAATCAAAATAAATAATGGCTGCCTTACGCATAGCTAGCTCAATTCCTACATGAGAAGCATATCGACGAATGCTTCTTTCGGAAACTTATCTTACAAGCAAATACAATTTTCGAATAAGAGATTACCACTTCTATGGTACAAATCACCCCGATGGTAGAGCACACGGTGGGACCGGCATTCTAATTAGGAACCGTATGAAGCACCACTTTTACAAAGAGTTTGCTGAAATTCAGGCCACATCTATCAATATAAAGCTGGAGGACAACACTCACCTCACACTAGCGGCCGTAGAGAGCTGCACAGGTACACTGGAATCCGTTCTTACGGAAGCAGCTCGTAATGCAACACCTAAAATCACAAACGTTACAATTAATCCGAATAAGACTACCGCACAAATCGAGCAACTCGTCCACGCAAAACGACGCTTACGTAGAGAATGGCAATCTTCAACATCACCATCTGCAAAACAAAAGCTAAAAATAGCCACACGGAAGCTGACCAACGCTCTGAAACAAGAGGAAGAATACGCTCAGAGCCGATATATAGAGCACCAACAGGTATTAAACATAAGTCACTGTGGAGAGCCCACCCAACTCTTCACCCACCGACTGAAACCGTTTTGCCCATAAGGAATTCCTCAGGCGGCTGGGCATGTAGTGATGCAGACAGAGCCACCACATTTGCCGCTCACATACAAAATGTATTTACGTCAAACGAGGCTACTAGCACATTTGCGCTACCGTCTTCAACCGCCAACTGCCACCAGCAACACACCCCAATGGTGTTTCGTCAAAAAGAAATATCTAATATAATTAAAGAAAATCTCAGCTCGAAAAAATCCCCCGGCCACGACCTTATTACCCCGGAAATGATCATCGAGCTGCCACATTCTGCAGTTCGCTACCTAACGCAGCTCTTTATTGCCATCACAAAATTTGGCAACTTTCCACAACGATGGAAGAGATCGATTAATATAATGATTCCGAAGCCTGGTAAGGACCACACTCTCATGTATATCAAAACTATTCGAAAAATTCCTGCTAATCCGACTGAATCCACACCTGAGAGCCCACAATATAATCCCAGCCCATCAATTTGCCTTTCGTGAAAGCCACGGAACCATTGAACAGGTGAATCGAATAACAGCGGAGATAAGAACTGCATTTGAAAATCGAGAATACTGTACAGCCGTATTCCTAAACGTATCCCAAGCATTCGACAGAGTCTGGCTAGACGGCCTAATGTTTAAAGTTAAAACAGCTTTACCCGAAAGCACACAGAAACTTCTAAAGTCATACCTATTTGACAGAAAGTTTGCAGTGCGGTGCAACACTGCTACTTCCACTGACCACGAAATTAAGGCTGGAGTCCCCCAAGGCAGCGTTCTTGGGCCAACTTTATACCTCATCTTTACTGCTGACATTCCTACAAATAGTCGCCTAACAGTTTCCACGTTTGCCGACGATACAGCTATCCTTGGCCGTTCAAGGTCCCCAATCCAAGGTACAGCACAGCTGGCATTGCACCTCATCAACACTGAGAAGTGGCTCTCTGACTGGCGAATAAAAGTAAACGAGGAAAAATGCAAGCACGTGACATTTACGCTAAACAGACAAGATTGCCCACCACTTTTTTTGAACAACATACCACTCCGGAAAGCAGATGAGGTATCGTACCTAGGAGTACACCTTGTCATGGCGCAGGCACATCGAAGCTAAAAAAACCATCTTAAGCTCAAAGCCAACAACTTACACTGGCTCATCAACGCTGGCTCTCCGCTCAGCCTGGACCACAAGGTCTTACTCTATAATGCAGTATTGAAACCCATCTGGACCATAGCTGTGCAGCTATGGGGCAACGACAGCAACAGCAATATTGACATCATACAGCGAGCACAATCAAAGATTCTGAGAAACATCACTGGGGCACCGTGGTACGTTCGGAACGAAAACATTCAAAGAGACTTAAATATTCCACCAATGAAATCACAGAGCTTATGAAAAAATATCATAGCAAGCTTTCCTCGCACCCCAACCACCTAGCCAGAAATCAATCCCGTCTCCGACGAAAGGACCTACCAACCCAGCGAAGAAATTTTTAGGGACGTTTAATCTCGGAAAAGTTGTAAAAATAAAACAACTGTTTAGAAAAATTTTTTATTAGTTAAGATTTTTAAACTTATTGTTAGTTCTTATTTAAAAGGATTCAATAAATAAAAGCAAAGTTAATATAAAAAAAAAAAAAAAAAAACTAACGACAGATGCTTCAGCCTACGGCATTGGCGCAGTGCTGTCCCAAGAGGGGCGTCCCATTACAATGATGTCTAAGACACTGAATGGCAGAGAGGTTAACTATGCTACCAATGAAAGGGAGTTGTGAGCCATAGTCTGGGCACTAGCCAAGTTAAGGCACTACCTATACACGGTCAAAGAAATAAAAATTTTTACCGACCACCAGCCTTTGACTTTTGCGGTATCGGAATCCAATCCGAAAGCAAAAATCAAGAGGTGGAAAGCAAGCATCGATAAGTCCGGCGCGCGAATTTTTTACAAGCGCGGCAAAAATAACCTCGTTGCGGATGCTCTTTCAAGACAACAACTCAACGTTGTTGGTGACCAAGAACCAGAGTCGTGCGCAGCCACGATTCACACCGAGCTTTCGCCCACACAATTGACTCCACGGACAAACCCGTGAACTGCTTCCAGAATCAGATAATTTTCGAAGAGGCGCATGGAAACGCAGTTTTATACTGATTGAAAATAAGAGGCGTCACTGAATCGGTTTCTCATGCAAACAGCCTTTGCTAGAGAAACTTGCCAACACCATTATTCCTAATGGTGTAAATTCCTCTCACTGTGATCGGCGAGACACCAGTGCCGGCGAATGTAGGGGAAATATTGCTATTGATATTTTCTCCACGGATAAAAAATACTTCCTCACCTGCATAGACAACTTTTTGAAATTCGCTATGTTACAGCCGATTCCGTCTAGAACCATAGACGATATAAAACCATCTGCTACAACTCATGAATGCTTTCCCCAAAGCCAAGTCTATCTACTGCGACAATGAACCGTCATTGAAATCGCATATCATCGTGGCCATGCTGGAAAACCATTTTGGCGTCAGCATCTCGAATGCGCCGCCCCTCCACAGTGTCTCCAACGGACGCTTCCATAGCAATTTGGTCGAACTTGCTAGATGCCTACAAATTGACAAAGGCATAAGTGACACGGTAGAGTTTATCTAACTGGCCGCCGCCGGATATAACGAATCTATCCATTCAGTCATTAACACGAAACCGGCCTATGTTATGCGGGCAAATCCGGATGATCCACAACACGAGAAACGCCCAAAATATGACGAGAAACCGAGAAACGCTTCTCGGTGGAAGAGAGTGATCTAGGTCGGCGATTAAGTCCTAGTAAAGTCAAGTATAGGACTTGGCAGCAAACTCACTCCCGTATGCGAGGAAAATACCATCGAAGCAGACCACAGTCCTAATTAAAGGGAGGGTGGTCCACAAAGACGACCTCAAGTAACCCGAACGGAACCCAGTTGCGGTTCCCTTTCCTACCTTTTGGTGGTGGGCAACCCTATTCTGAGCACATAATAATCTAAGTGCACACTTTACAGGTTCTTATCCACGCTTCTACTCCCAAGCTAATTACATTACCGTCATCGACGTTAGGGTCTCAGTGTGGTAGTGGAGGAAACCGACGGCATGATTAACATGTTTCCCCAGTCCCAGTTGACATCGTTCAACCATGACATGCTCGACTCGTTGGGCGTGCATCACAGAGTAGCTAAGAGCCTAGATTTCTTGGGAACTGTGTTAAAGGTCGTCGCAGGGACACCCGACGCTGAGGATTTAGATAAAATCAAAGAGAGCATACTGCATATTGCGTTCAGTTTGCGTCGTTTGTGTTGAGCTTTATGAATCTGCTCATTGCACGATAAACAAAAGCGATTTCAGCTCCAAAAAGTGCGGAAATTGTGGGGGTAGCCACACCGCAAACTATAGAGGCTATCCAATATACAAAGACCTCAAAAGCCGGATTCATCACCGAGTAACGTCTGCACGCCTCCATAAAGCACAGAATACCCCTATACAAACAAAAACATCCCCAGCCGTCTTTTTCGCAACGGCAAAGGAGTCCTCATTTGACCTTTGTGACCTTTGAAAAAGTCCCATAATCGGGAGTCAAAAAGCCTAGATCTACGACAACAACTCTGCATGCTGCACAAACTGATCCGACATCGACTCCCCCATCATCGACGCAACAGAAAAGCAGCATGAAAACCATGATGCATACTCCGCAGCAGCATATGATGGAGTTCATGTCCTTCATTGCGACTACCATGCAAGACCTTATGCAGAAGTAAAATCTCCTCATGGGAATGCTTGTATCCCAAAACTCCAAATAATCAATGGCTGCTCTACGAATATCATTGTGGAACTTATCGTGTTGGACATAACTGACAAGAACGAACATTTTTTTAAGCATCACTTCAATGTACAAAAAGGACATCAAATAGACAAAGAGAAAGGTGCACATCACCTTGAAAGAAGTCGCCAGGTACCTAAACTTGGACGGAAAGATCAACCATCAGCATAAAAGCAAGATTAGTAAAAGCCCAACAAGACAGCATCGGAAGATGCAATCGATCCAGAAAAAATCGAACACAATGGGTATTCTTAAAGAATAATAAGAGGTTAGGAAATAAGCTCACCCCATTGTGCAAATTATGTTTTAATAAGATTCCGTAGATTATCCCACGCCGCTGTCCGTAGAGAAAGGGTGATGACGAAATTGCCTCGTCACCGGTTTCTCTGCCAGGCCGGTGTAGCTGGGATTTTATTCTCCGGGGGGTACGCTGGCTGAGTCGCTGTGAGCTCAGCGCTGTTTCTGAATTTGTACTTATCTCCGTTATTTTTTGCCCTTAAGGCTATATAACCAATTCAATAAGATCAGGTTCAGCTGGATTTAATTTTATGAGCTATCCCTCTTTATTATTTATCAAAATCGAACTACACCTTTCGTATCTCTACTTAAGCTATGTTCGATCGTTAAGGCCGACCAGCATATCTCACCACACCGGTGAAGGCAACGGGAACCAGGCGCGGCCCTTAACGGCGTTTATGCTGCATCTGCATATAAAACCACTAGGTTGATCCAATAACTACTCTCCCCTTAGAACCATGACCTCGGTCGTCTGGAACTTGTGAAGTTGGATCTCTTGATGATTTTTTTAATTTTGTTTTGCGTTTGCGCATTAATGTTGATATGTATGTCTATTATTTTAAGTGCGGTGCCCAGAAGGTGCGGTACACCTATGGTGTACTTTGGTTATGTACAATAACTTCTAATATGGTCGGTATCGATGTCTAACAATCTTCGCATATGCGACTCCGGGAGAAACTTTTTCTATTCCCACAATAGTGCAACTCTGTCCCTATATTGGGCTTCACTCTAGTGTTAATTAAAGCTAACCTTATCAATATAATTCCCGCGATCCAGTGAGAAAGATAAAATCTACTCTGAATCTAATAGGGTAAATATGCTTAAGTGTAGGTTGAAAAAAAAAATTATAGCGGCTTTATCAGGTTGTCCTTATGGACCACACTCCCTCTAATAAAGACAGACGTTCCCATGTCTGCTTCTACACGCTCTTCTGTGTACAGTGCGGTTAGTTTTTTTTGATGTTTATTTTTTTTGCGCGGCTCCCACTGCATAACGTACAGCCCACCTCCCGCCCAACCCACCGATGGGCGCTGCCGTTTATCGTACGGCTAGGATCGCGGGGATAGACCCGAAAGAATAAAGTTTGGAAAAGATTACGAGGAAAAAGTAGAGTTCGCTTGTTGCTTTAAAAGGTAGGTGAGAATTGAGGATTTGATAGAAGTGGACGTGCAGAGTGAAGTAATAGAGTATATGTCATTGTAGTCAGAATATAAAACCCTGAAAGGCTCATGCTGGGCATATGTAGATCTACAAAAACTTAGAAACAGGGGATTACAATTTCTAGTACGTCTATTGGGAATGAAGCCAAGCACGCCAAATATGCGTTGAATTGTAACTCATTCATTCAGTTGCAAAGTTATTTCAAATAAAGAATAAACAAGATTTTTGCAACGATTCCCAAATGAAAAAAGTTTTATAGTTTTTCCATCTCTATGTGGGTTTGCTTTACTTCCTTTTTTGAAATTCTGAATTTTTGTCACTGTAATACCCGAAGACAAATCAGTTTGTATATAAAATGCAAAATTTTTAATTTTCATCAATATTTATTTTATCGCCTTCAAAATATGTTACTTTTGAAGCGATACACAGATGCCACCTCTTTTTCCAATCATCAAAACATGCCTTGTAGGCGCTGTCCAGGCGCTTTAGTTTCCTCTGCGAATTTATTTTTACGGCCCCTATCGAGCCGAAACGAGTTCCACAGAGTGGTAACTTGAGTTTTTGAAACAAAAAAAAGTCACATGGGGCCTAATCCGGTGAATATGGCGGTTGATCGATGGTATTGGATGAGTTTTTGGTCTTAAAATCGCTCACAAGTACAGCTCGGTGCGATGGCGCGTTAGCTCTTTTGGAAAAAGCCGAGCATTGACGCGTCTCATGCCCAAATTATCCGTCTAAATCCAACGAGCTGTTTCACGGCTGATGCTTAAGTTATGTGCTATCTCTCTAACACTCGCATGACGATTTTCGAGCACGATTTCCTTCACATTTTTAATGTTATCGGCCGTGTTGTCTAACGACGTCTGTCGAAAGACGACCGGAACGAGGAATGTCTTCGACGGTTTCTCGACCATTCTTAAAAGCATTGTATCAGTCGTAGACTGGTGTTTTCGATAGATTCCCCAAAGACCTTTTCCAACATTCGCAACGACTTCGCATGCGAAATTTGGTTCGAAACACAAAAATTTGATGCAAATTATTTGTTTTCAATATTTTTTTGCATTGTAAAAATCGCAGAACTCTACTGAGGTTGACTGATTTCAACAGCTGCTGCAAATAAACTGGTTTATCTGGCAAACTGGCAGATCGCGCTCGTTTTAGGCTTCGTAATTAAGGAAAGCGCTACCAACATAACAATAAAAAGTCCTTGAAAATATTCAGCTCGGGAAGAGTTTGCAAGTAACCTGAAGCAATGCTTCAGGCCACTCGCACTTGCAAATGAGAGTCATTGCCGTCTGGTTGCAGATTCTCTTGAAATGCCTTTTCAAATGGCTCTCCCTGCTATTTTTGTTACTCTTGAAGAAATAGAACAGCTTGTGTCCATGTTTTTTTCGAGTGAGGAGTGAGTGGTTGACAGAGTCAAATGCTTTACTGAAGTCCGTATAGATAACATCTGTTTGTAGGCCTTTACGAAAGCCATCTATAATAAAGGAGGTCAGCTCCAAGAGGTTTGTGGTGGTGGAGCGACGCTTCATAAAACCATGCTGGCATGGAGAAATAATTGAACTGCCGAGATGTTGAAGATGTGGTGTTACCAATTTTTCAAAAAGCTTCGGAATTGCTGACAATTTAGAGATTCCTCTATATTTTTTCCATCCGATTTTTTTCTTTTTTTGTGTAGGGGAATTATGAAGGATTTCTTCCACATTTGGGGAAAAATCGAAGTTTTCAGTGGCAAAGAGAAAAGTTTTAGAAGAGGTCCGCACAATGGCTTAGCGCAGTTTTTCAGTACACAGCCAGAAATACCATCAGAACCTGGCAAATAGACTGGTTTCACCCTCAGAAGATCCGATAACACAGTGCTTTCGGAGAAAGTTGGTCTGAAAATAAGATCGGCTGATTGAATGTTGTATGAATAAGGCTGATCCATAATTGTAGGAAATGAGTACGTTGTTTGAAAGAAAGTTGCGAATAGATCGGCAATACCCTGATAAGTAGTCGCAGATATATTTTCAAACGAAATTAGGGGGGGAGAAGATATATGCTTACGCTTAGTGTTAAAAAAATTATAAAACTGCTTCGGATCCTGAGTAAACTGGATCCGACAGCGGTATATATAATTCTTATAACACTCAGCGTTATGCACGGTGAAATTTGTTACAAATTACATTACAAAGTTACATTACAGCCAGTTTTCTTATGTCTCTTAAGGAGTCTGTTTTTAATGTATTATAAGTTTTTAAGGATCCTTGTAAACCAAGGAGGGTCAGTCGAGGCGGATGGATACTTCCATGGCACGCAAGAGTCGAAGAAAGCGTTAAGCGTTTTGTAGAATGGTTCTAAAGCGATATTAATATCGGTGCATTCCCAGAGATCGGACCAATCAAATGTAGAAATTAAATTGCTTAGTCTCTAAAAATCAGCCTTGCGAGAGGAGCCAGTTTTATGAACTCCATGGCGAGACTGAAGGTTGCTAGCAGTAAGGGTTTCAATCGACACCTCAAGCGTTGGGTGGTAAGGATCTTCTGGGAACGAAAGTTCCATGGCTCTGGAAACGTTTATTCCATCTGGATCAGAAACGAAACATAGATCTAGAAGCCGACCTAAAGAATTCCTTATGTGGTTTATTTGACCAAGGGATATGTCGAACATACCCTCAGCAAAATCATGGTGTGGTGAGAGTGATAAAGATGGTGGAATGGAAGGTGGTGGATGGAATTCTCGATGTTTGACCAGATAAGTTCAGTTAAATTTAAGTCTCCTAGAGTCACTAGAAGGTCACTGTCGGACATGCGATTAGAAACCAGCTGAATGGCAGATAAGTGGTGACAGTATGTAGGCGGTTCGGAAGAAGGTGGTAAATATGAACATGTGATGAACAGTGATTGAAGCGACATAGTGATTTTCACACATAAGAATTCAAGATCATCAAGATTCGGTAACTTAACCTCTTCAGAAGCGAAGTCGGAGTCCACAAAGATTAGGACTCCTCCTCCCCTTCGTAGCGGTCGGTCCCGTCTGTAAGTGGTGTACCTGTCTGGGAAAATTTCGGAGCTAAAAATCTCCGGCTTTAACCAGGTCTCTGTGAAGACTACAATCTGGGATGCAAAAGATGAACTATCAGAATACAGTTTAGGGAGCTTACTCCGAAGCCCCCTAGTATTTTGATAGGTTAGAGTGATAAATGTTGTTAGTTTTTTGAAGATAAAGGTACGGAAGACGAAGACGGTACAGTGTTTTTAGACTTTGGGAGTTTAACTCCCACAGGCTTATTAACTTTTGTTTTAACTGTACTCGGCTGATGTTCTTGTACGAATATGTTCTCCGGCCAAAAGCTGGGCGATCAGATCGTATCGAACATCGGCAAAGGTACACGTATCTTAAAAGATGACGTAAGCCTCGAGTAAGTATATTTAAACTGTTTAGAGGTGAGAATCACATGTAAGGTGATGTTTTTGGTGTTACGGTTGGTAAGACCGCGACATCAGTCCGTACCCGGGGTCCGGACGGTGGTTTACCCTTAGCAGTGGATTTTAAGGGGGTTGACTCTACTCGTGCCGGAGGAATCCCCTGAAGTGATACCCTGGATGGTAATTTAGACGAGTTATGCTCGATTGTGGAGTTGTGGAGTTTCCAACCTCTGCTCTTGGGGTGGTAAGAGTTATGAGCGGCTGCATGGTCGTCGGCTGATCAGGCTGAATAGCGATATCAGTGCATACGGAGTCCCTAATAGCGGTTTCAGGGACGCTTTGGAGATTCATTTAGCAGCTGTTGGCTGGGAAATTGGGAATCCAGCGCAGAGAGTTGGTCGTTGATTTTACGGAAATCACCGATCAACTCTTTGAAACCGTTTTTAGTTTGCCGCATGAACGTTCGCATTTCTTTTTGAACCGCGCGACATCCACTGCAGCAAAAGTGGAAACCAGCATTTCTTGAGATTGCATCTGAAACTGAGGCGGTGAAACCGGCACATTTAGTATGTCTTACGTTTTCACACAGCCAACAGGGAATGCTAGGCTGGGACGCGGAAATCGGCTTATTGCTCGATTTTATAGCGCAGATGTTATAAAATTCCATGTTAAATTATATAAAAATATATTGACACAAAAGATTTATTTACACAAAAACTAGTAGCCTTAAACCACTGTACTTACTAGTAAGAGCGGGATACAAGGGAGAGGAAATGGAAAAAAAGAGCGCAAACTAGGAGAGAGTGAGTTTTTGCAATAGCAGAAATTGCAGTAAATGTAAGAAAAGGGTATAGAAGTAGGGCACAGTACCTTACTTGGATAAATAATAAAATAATTTAATCTCACCAAATACAGTACCGCGCAGACGCGAGTGCGATGGGAATCGTTTTAAGTATTTGATTTAAATAATTAATTTCTTAACAAACGCCGGTTTGGTTTTTGCAAGTAAAAAAAAAAACAAAATCGATAATCGCAAGAAAAAAAACACGTCCGTTCGCTATGAATGTGTTGATTTTATTTACCCTGGTCAAAAGTTCGGTTTTTTCTAGTAGGGATACACCTTTTTGGACTAGCCTGTTGCGCCTTTTTGATATTGTTTCTTATTGCCGATTTCTGCTTGTGGTTGGCTGAGTGCAGGGCATACTTAGGTTGCAAAGTTGTCACTGAGTGTAATATATACATTATACTCTACCGTGGCTCTCATGATGAGCTCGACGGTGTTAACCTTTTTGTATATTTTAATGCACCTAGCTATCTCCGTTAGAGTGCTGTGAAATTGCTCCAATCACCCGTTGGAGTTACTGTGTAAAGGAAGTGCGTTAACAATGTCATTGTGATACTGATTTTTCAAAAATAAAGTTTTGGTCTCCGAGTTGAAGGATGGCTCATTATCGCAGTATAACGTTTTGATATTTTGAAAAAAAAATGACCAGTTGTAATATGGGGCTGCGTACGTCCACTATGGCCCTAGAAGTTAATGGTTAGAAAATAGTAATCCTGAAGGACTTGTTTGACATTTTCCTGGGCAGCCCTGAATGCGCGGTTGTTTTCGCATGTAATAATTTCCTTCTGCTCATTAGCATCCGTGATATCATTCACGAAGTTTTTGCAATGCCAAAACTTTATTGCTGGCAACTCCGTCACTAAGGCATGCTGAATGCATGCTAGAGTGGGAAAGTTGCAGTACATACGAACAGCGAGTCTTTTTTATCGGTATTGATTATGTGTCGGTTTTTGGTCTCCAAAATTATAAAATGTTGCCGTGAAGGTTGTCTTGCTTCTTTCAGGGTTATTTGATTCCTGTAGCAGTTCAATGGCTTACCAGCCTAGAAAAGAAAATTTTGTGGCCTTTGACCGTGTAGGTCAATAAAAAGTTCACCATGCATAGTGGTTACGTCAGATTGGGGTTAATTTTTTATAGCGTTTATATTTTGTCTGGTCAAACCGTCGGCCACAAAATTTTCTTTTCCAGGCTTGTAAAAAAACTTGGAGTTGTTTTTCTCGATGAATGCTTTCCATCGTTTAATGTTTGCGTCTGTATTTCGCTCATATACAGCGAAAATAGGAGGTTGATTTTCCGTTTAAATCCGGATCTCCTTAGTGCCGTATAGGTAATTTTGTGATTTCCCTATAATCCAAACAATCGCTAATAGTTCTCTTTCATTTGTCGCATAATTAAGCTCGCAGTCTTTTAATGTGCGAGTTATCATGATGATTGGCCTGCCCTTTTGGGACCGTACCGTACCGATACCGCTTGCCGAAGCATCGTTGGCCAAATCGAAAGGCAGTTTAAAGTCCAAGCATGCAAGTATGACATCTTCTGGTGCTAAAATGACATCGTCAATCGCCTTTTGGAAGATACTTCCTGCATTTTTATTCCTAAAGGTAGACGGTAAAATTCATACTTTCCTCCGTTTATGAAGAAAGCCGGTTTTTCGTGGACTTTTTTGTTTTTTAAGGTTTTTTTTTTTTATTAATGTTCTTATTTTATATTTAAAATCTATCCGAGTGGACAACCGTTAAATGGCTTGGGGGTGAAATTGACTTAAGGGAGGACATGAATGTATATTTAATGAGGTTGACTTAGGTGTCAATTGGTGGGGGAGGTCAAGCGGGTGTTTCCTCTTCAGGCGTCTTAGGGATTGGCTATCATCTAGGAGGTTGATGGCCAGGTGGTTGGGGTGGTTGTCCAGTCTTTTTGTGTATCTTTCGCTGAGACGACTGAGATCCTCTGCTACCCATGGAATTCCAAGCTCTTTATGGATTATTGAGTTTTCGTGGTACGGATGGGCGTTAGAAACTGTTCTCAAGCATTTATTCTGCGCTGTGGTCGGATAGCAGTTTATCATAGCTTGAGCATGTTATCTTAGAGTGTCCTATTAGGTCCAGCTGCTTTGAAGGGTCGGTAGGCCACTGTGTGGGCTCTCCAGTGGAATGGCAGTCCAGACTTTTCCGCTGCAGGTTCTTATAGAGCTTTATGCCTTTGGGGTTGTTTGTGCGGGACCCCCACCAGGAATGTTTGGCGTTAAAGTCTCCTGCTGCTAAAAAGCGAGGTCCAAGGGATTCGAAGAAGTCCTGAAGGTGGGTCTTGGTTATAGAATGTCTGGGTGGGAAGTAAACCGCACCGAGGGTGATATCTCCCTGAGGGCTGGTAATCGTGGTCGCGGCGCACTGGTCCCATTCCTCCTGAAAAGCGGGAAGTTTCGTGTGCTAAATGCCACTCCTGATGAGCATAGCTGTTCCTCCGCGTGCTCTGCCAGATGGATGGTTTGCGTGTATCAGTTCGTACCCGCTAATGTGGAAGTAGGATCTGGGACAAAAGTGGGATTCCGAAACTAGAAAAACACTGATATTGTCTGTTTTGATCAGGTGCTCTACTTCGGCTTTGCTCCTCTGCAGGCCGTTTGCATTCCATAAAACTATGTTCAGACTTATTTGCATTATTTCCTGTTGAGGAGGGGAGCTATTAACTCCAGCAACTGCGAGACAAACTTTTCCATCCTCTCAATCGTTTCTTCCAAACGGGCAAGCATCGTTTCAAACTGTTTGGGTTGTGGGGCTTCGGGAGTGGTATGAGGGGTTTGTTGGGGATTGTATGATGATGTTGGGTCCCTGTAACTCGTACCATTGATGATGGTTGGTATCTGGATGGGAGGTGGTGTGTTGCTACTCTCAAAGGGTCTGGCTTTAGGAGATTGCTGCGCCTTTGCCTTTTTGTAGGCAGGGCATCCTCTGAACGACGCAGGGTGATCAGCTTGGCAATGTAAACAGCATGCTTTTTCGTCATCTTTTTTGGTGCATGACCTGGTGTCATGAGAATCACCACATTTCACGCAGCGATGTTCCAGGAAGCAGTAGCGCTGGGTGTGTCCGGAAGCTTGGCATCTGAAACATTGTGGAACATCGTTGAACTTCAGTGGACTCTACGGTGACAACTGACCTGCAAACCCTCTTTACCTCTGTGTTTTTGCTCGCTGATTCCAGATTAACAAAAAAGATCCCCAGTGGTTGTTTGGATTTCCTGCCAATGGGATTGTGCAGATCCCTCACAGTATGGCCGTATTTGTGGAGTTCTTCTTTGATTTCAGTCTGGTCCGTTGAGTGGTGAAGTCCCTTGATGACCGCCTTGTACGCTCTCTCGTCCTTTGGTTGGTAGGTGCCACATGATGCTGGCGTAGGGCTGTGTAGGACTCCTTGTCTGTCATCATTACGCGTATGTTGTTGTTTCTTTCCGTTTTGTACGAGAAATCCTTTTTGGTACCCATTAGAGTCGATATTGACTTGACAAGCGCGGTTATGTCGGACACGTCTGGGATGTAGATCGGGGGAGGCTTGAGGGTCTTCGGGGCTGGGTTTGGTTTCTCTGCTGTTTTGGTTCCCACTGCCTCTGCAGCAGGTTTGGGTTCTTCATGTTCGTCGTCATCTTCTTTGCTTGAGAGGGCAGAGGAGCTGTTTTCCAGCTTGCTGCGCAGAGCTGCACTGGTGCTAGGGGTGACGTCAGGCTCCTCTCCTTGCCTTTTCCGCGCGGGCTTACGCTTGATCTCCCCGGGCTCCGAGTGAGATGAACTCGAGCTTGAGTCGCTGCTCGAGCTGCACTTCCTTGCTTTGAGAGCCTTCCTGCAGGTCGTTGTTTTTCCAAGCTTGGTGGCCCGCGCGGGGGCTTGCCAATCCATGCTCTAGATTGTGGATGATTGAGCGGGGGGAGGGGGAACTAGTCAGCGTTGGCCGGTATGCCAACCGCACTTTGCTTCTGCTGAGTTGTACACAGCTTTTACGGAAAGAGAATTTGGTAGGCAGCAGATGACACTCACTCTGGAATGTGCGTAAGAGTTTGTAGCAGACCGTTAGGTTCATAGGTTGAACCAATCAGACGCTATGTGACAGTTGCAGAATAGTGGGAGTGAAAGCACGATAAGAAACTTGCTGTCGATCCGCAGGTACGTCTCTTTGAGTGTTAGATCGCAGACAGAGAAGGTGACCGAGAGTTGATAAGCCAGTGTAGACTACTAGCCTTAAGCTTAAGGTGTGTTCTTTTGGCTTCGATGCGCCTGCGCCTGGTGAGACGTCGGTCGAGGTGCACTCTGAGATACGTCACTTCCTTTTCTTTTGGTAGAACGGTGTTGTTTAAAGTGATTGAAGGACATTCTTGCCGATTGACTGTAAATGTTACATTCTTACATTTTTGTTCGTTTATTTTGATTCGCCAGTGAGATAGCGACTTCTCTACGGCCACTAGATGAGAAGAGAGTTAATTTGTTGCTTGTACCGGGCATTTGGATCGACTTTAAATCGCTGTGTCGTCGTCAAACGTAGAAGTTGTTAGTAGTCTGCTTGTGGGTATGTATCGGTATAATCTATCGGTATCCGTATATCTTGGGGAAATCCAGTGTTTATAGCGTGGTCGTCGGACATGTCAGAGTTGCATCACAGCAAAAGTTTTGTTGTAGAGATACGACTTCAGGAGTTTGTGGGTGTTTTGGGAAAGCATTGTTTTAATTTTGAACATTAATTTATACAAATTAAGAATGTCATAAAAAAATAAAAGAAAAAAAATTATTCATCTAGCCAGACCTTGTCAAAAGGCTGAGAGACATCCAAAAATATTGCAAATATTGAAGTGCAATATACCTGTTTTTCGAAAGCAGATCGTATTTTTGTTCTATTATTCGATTGACTTGTTCAATGGTTTCATGTTTCTCTCGAAAACCGAACTGATGCACTGGAATAAGGTTGCGAGTCCTTAAGTAGGGGAGAGTTTGAGAGACAAGACAATAGGTTTGTAGGCCTGTACGATGAGGTTACTGAGTGGTCCTTACCTGAATTTGGTTTCATTACTATGACCGATTTTTTCCATCTCTCTGGATAGTACTCGAGTTTTGTGATAGCGTTAAATAGCAAGGAAATAGTGTATATAGGACAGTATAGAACCTCGATAATTATCTTTGGAGTTATTAGATCACATCCTCGGGACTTTTTTGGATTTAGTTTATCCTTAATTACTTTAGATATTTCATTCGCTTGAAATTCGATTGGCTAATGTGGTGCTTGGTCGTCGTCTGTTACCGTGGGTAATACAAACGAGCTTGTGGCATGGTTCGAGTGGGACACACGTTGAAGATGCGATGAAAATGTGGTAGCTCTATCTTTATCGCGGCGGGCCCAACCACCAGTGATAATCCTTAATGGTGATATAGTTTCTGCCGGTGTGGTTATACTATAATTAGCTTTCCATAGTGAATTTTTGCTGCCTGAAAATGAAAGTTGATCTATAAGGCGAAGTTGGGCGTTTTTATCTTCTTCCTTCCGCGCATTGGAGAGATTTCGTGAGGCATTTTTGAATCTTTGCTTTGCGATTGGCGATCTATGAGCTTGCCACTCCCGTCGCATACGTCGTTTTTCAAGAACGAGCCGCGTGATGTCGGCGTTTGTCATTCTGGGTCTGCTAGGTGCGCTCTTTATTTAAGGTGTTGAGATTCTGGTGGCTGTAACTAAGACACTCTCCAGGGTATTTGCTGCTGATTCTATCTCGGCATCAAAGTTCAGCTTTGGGTTCAGCTCAATGTGTGAACATATGTATTTTCTGTATTTTACCCAGTTTGTTCCCTTTGTTTCGTTAGCCTGTATTGTACTCTCAGGGCGTTGGATGAGATTAAGATTTAAAATAATTGGCGAGTGGTGACGGATGAGGTTTCGAGGGATATTTTTGGTTTTTGATGGTGGCCATGAAGAGAGGCAGTCAAGCTTTCTGTTTGCTATTATGATTGCACTATATAACTGTTATATATATATCATTTAATGCCAAAGTGATCTGTGAGGGTCTATACCCTTGAGAACAACTTGCAGGCTCTTACTACTTTTTAGTTGGTACGTGTAGAGTAGCTTTTGTTATTTTTGTTTAAGTAATGTGCAAGAGTCCTAAAGTTTTCTTCGGTTTTTACTTGGCCCTTGGTTTCGTGGATGCTGCCATATTTTTGGGGTATTATGTGGAAATTGTCTTTTCCAACGAGTTTAATTATTTTATTAACCAATGTATTCGAGCTTTTCTCTCGGATGTATATAGGTGGGGGCTTTTGCTTCTTTTTGTCCCCTTCGTCAGTGCTGCGGGGTAGATCCTTATCAATAACTGCCAGTATTTGAAATCTGTTGGACTGGTGGCTCTCAGTTCGCTCACTTAGAGTGTGCCGATTGAACTTAATTTTATTTCCTGCCACAGAATTATGTGGGCTCAATTTTCTTTTAATTTGGATGTAGCGATCCAACCCAGTTTTCATTGTTTTTGGGATTGTTGCCGATTTATCAGAAACAAGCTTTGCAGTCGCCACCGTGCGTACGGTCGATACCGTAGCAGTATTTGTTGTTGTTGCGAGTGAAGTGGTCAGTTCTCTTTGGCTCATCGTTGGGATTGCCGGTGAACAAGAATGCGCTCTCTCGTTCGTTGTTGGCATTAGTTCATGTGTCGGGTTGGGCGTGATTGACTGTGGCCGATCGACGTTTGCTTAATACTACTACGGGCTACTTTCACGGGCTGCGAAGACACATATGAGAAATACGCGTTGTTTCGTATCGATGAAAGACGACGTTTGTCTCGCTCTTGTTGACGTTAAGCGCGATTTGACTCATTGTGAGAGTTTGTGGCTTGGTTTTTGTTTGTTAATTTTCTTTCATATATAAAAGTTGTTCAGAAGCCGGGAGTTTGCACAACTATTTTAATAAGCGATTACACATCGCAATGAGCGTCTTTTCGCTAAGTTTTTGTGGTAGTTATTCACTTTTTTTCTTGGAGTATTTTGTATATTTTAGGCGCACAGAAAATAAACACGTCCCACTGTATCGATGCGCGTATGCGTTGTGATAAATTGGTGGTAATATTTTTTATTTTTTATATAATTGAGCTTAAGAAACTGAATTCAGAAGGTACAATGTTTATTACCAGAGTACAAGTATCGATGCGCTTATGCGTTGTGATAAATTGTTGGTTCTTTTTTTTTTTAATGAAGCTTAAGAAACTGAATTCAGGAGGTACAATATTTATTGCCAGAGCAGCTGAGGCCTTCAGACAGCTTAGTGTATTAATTGTATATGCGACGATGAAGGTGAAGGAATTTATGTTACAATAGGGGCAGACTGGTTCTGGTGTTTTTTTTGAATATGTGTTCGTGTGTAAATTTGGTGTGGGTTAATCTAAATCTTGTATATAAGATATTGATGGGTATTTGTATAGTTTCTCTATTTGGGTTAATGGCTTTATAAAGATTGTTGTAGTTGTTCCAAATTTTTTTTAGATATATTTTATTTGTTAATTATTTGTAACTATTTTTTGTTAGTTATTGTTAATAATTTTTTATATCATTTTTGTTTTTAGCGTTGTGGAGAAATAAAGGTGATCTTGTAGCGATTTTGTCTGCTGTATCTGATTGTTAATATCCGGCTATATCTGCGTGTCTTGGGGTCCAGCTTTAGATGTTTGGAGCTTGTGGCGATTATGTCCCGTATTTTGCTGACTGTTGGTTCGTTTTTTTTTTTTTTTTTAACTCTGCTTTTATTTATTGGATCCTCTTAAATAAGAGCTAACAATAAGTTTAAAAATCTTAACTAATACAATTTTTTTTTTTCCTAAACAGTCGTTTTAATTAATCCAACTGTTCCGTGATTAAGCGTCCCTAAAGATTTCTTCGCTGGGTTGGTAGGTCCCTTCGTCGGAGACGGGAACGACTGCTGAGCTGGGTTAGATTTCTCGCTAGGTGGTTGGGGTGCGAGGAAAGCTTGCCATGATATTTTTTCGTAAGCTCTTTGATTTCATTGGTGACTGTTGGAATATTTAAATCTCGATGGATGTTTTCGTTTCGAACATACCACGGTGCCCCAGTGATAGTTCTCAGGATCTTTGTCTGTGCTCGCTGTATGATGTCAATATTGCTGTTGCTGGCGTTGCCCCATAGCTGTGTACCATAGGTCCAGATTGGTTTCAGTACTGCATTGTAAAGTAAGACCTTGTGGTCCAAGCTGAGCGGAGAGCCAGCGTTGATGAGCTAGTGTAAGTTGTTCGCTTTGAGCTTAAGATGAATTTTTTTCGCTTCAATGTGTCTGCGCCATGTAAGTCTTCTATCGAGGTGTACTCCTAGGTACGTTACCTCATCTGCTTTCAGGGAGTGGTATGTTGTTCATCAAAAGTGGTGGGCAATCTTGTCTGTTCAGCGTAAATGTCACGTGCTTGCATTTTTCCTCGTTGAATTTTATTCGCCAGTCAGAGAGCCACTTCTCAGTGGCTATGAGGTGCAATGCCAGCTGTGCTGTAGCTTGGATTGGGGACCTTGAATGGCCAAGGATAGCTGTATCGTCGGCAAACGTGGACACTGTTAGCCGACTATTTGTAGAAATGTCAGCGGTATAGATGAGGTATAAAGTTGGCCCAAGAACGCTGCCTTGGGGGACTCCAGCCTTAATTTCGTGGTCAGTGGAAGTAGCAGTGTTGCACCGCACTGCAAACTTTCTGTCATATAGGTATGACTTTAGAAGTTTATGTGTGCTTTCGGGTAGAGCTGTTTTAACTTTAAACATTAGGCCGTCTAGCCAGACTCTGTCGAATGCTTGAATACGTCTAAAAATACGGCTGTACAGTATTCTCGATTTTCAAATGCAGTTCTTATCTCCGCTGTTATTCGATTCACCTGTTCAATGGTTCCGTGGCTTTTGCGAAAGCCAAATTGGTGGGCTGGGATTATATTGTGGGCTCTCAGGTGTGGATTCAGTCGGATTAGCAGGCATTTTTCGAATAGTTTCGATATACATGAGAGTAGGCTTATTGGTCTGTAGGATGAGGGAACTGTGTGGTCCTTACCAGGCTTCGGAATCATTATGATAATCGATCTCTTCCATCGTTGTGGAAAGTAGCCAAGTTTTGTGATGGCATTAAAGAGCTGCGTTAGGTAGCCAACTGCAGAATGTGGCAGCTCGATGATCATTTCCGGGGTAATAAGGTCGTAGCCGGGGGATTTTTTCGGGCTGATATTTTCTTTAATTATGTTAGATATTTCTTTTGGACGAAACATAATTGGGGTGTGTTGCTGGTTGCAGTTTGCGTTTGAAGTCGGTAGCGCAAATGTGCTAGTAGCCTCGTTTGGCGTAAATACATTTTGTAGGTGAGCGGCAAATGTGGTGGCTCTGTCTGCATCACTACATGCCCAGCCGCCTGAGGAATTCCTTATGGGCAAAACGGTTTCAGTCGGTGGGCGAAGGGTTGGGTGGGCTCTCCACAGTGACTTATGTTTAATACCTGTTGGTGAAAGTTGCTCTATATATCGGATCTGAGCGTACTCTTCCTCTTGTTTCAGAGCGTTGGTCAGCTTCCGTGTGGCTATTTTTAGCTTTTGTTTTGCAGATGGTGATCTGGAGGATTGCCATTCTCTACGTAAGCGTCGTTTTGCGTGGACGAGTTGCTCGATTTGTGCGTTAGTCTTATTCGGATTAATCGTAACGTTTGTGGTTTTAGGTGTTGCATTACGAGCTGCTTCCGTAAGAATGGATTCCAGTGTTTCTGTGCAGCTCTCTATATCAGGTTCAGTATTGAGTTTTGGGTTTAGCTCAATGTGTTAACTTATATATTTTTTATACCTTGGCCAGTTCGTTTTGTGCGAAGTCAGTTTGTAGGGTGGTTTTACGTTTTCTGCATACCGGCTGAGATGAATTAGCACAGGCGAGTGATCAGATGACAGATCTGGTAGACATTCAGCTCTAACGAAACTGCGAGGAATATTTTTCGTGACTGCGAAGTCAATCAAGTCAGGCAGCTTATTGAGGTCTAATGGCCAGTATGTGGGACTCCTAGGGGAAACATGATCAAGTTTATTAGTGGCTTTAATTAAAGCCTTATAAAGCTGTTTTCCTTTTGGATTCACAAGGCGCGATCCCCAGTGAGTATGTTTAGCATTGTAGTCGCCTGCTGCAATGAAGTGTGGTCCTAGTGCATGGAAGAAATCCAGGAATTGGTCTTCCAATATTGTGAAACGAGGGGGCAGTATACGGCCGCTAGTGTGAGGTGAGTGTTGTTCTCCGGCTGTATGTTGATAGATGTGGCCTGTAGATAAATTTCAGCAAACTCTTTGTAAAAGTGGTGCTTCATACGGTTCCTAATTAGAATGCCGGTCCCACCGTGTGCTTTACCATCGGGGTGATTTGTACCATAGAAGTTGTAATCTCTTATTTGAAAGATGTATTTGCTTGTAAGATGAGTCTCCGAAAGAAGCATTACGTCGATATGCTTCTCATATAGGAATTGAGCTAGCTCAAGTTTGCGCTGTGAGGTGCCATTGGCGTTCCACGTAGCTATGCGTAAGGTAGGTATTTATTTTGATAGTGGGAGACAAGCATTTGTATCAATAGGTTTTGATTACGCATCATGTCTTGAATGGTGGTTCGCATAAATGTCATGAATTCCATCATGCTCTGTTGTAAGGCTTGGATCATAGCTTCAGTTTTCGTTTCTTGCTGCTCGGATGGCCTATAGTTTTGTTGTGTGTCCAATTTTGTGTGTTCTTCATGTGAGGTTTGGGAGTTTTGGGTTGGAGGTGTCATACCTGATTTTAAAACGTTTGCAAAACTTATATTGTTAGTGCTTGGTATAGGCCAGGGAGCAATACTTGTTGGTTTCGAAAAAAGTACTTCTGGATTTGTTTCCGATGGTATCAGCGTAGCTGTTCCTTGGTGTACCCTTGCCGTGTTCATTCTTTGGTGGAGACGGGTTTTCAGCTCTTCGTAGATTGGACAGCCTCTGTAGTTTGCTGTGTGATTACCCCCACAGTTACCGCACTTTTTCGCGCTTGCATTTTCTTTATTGGCTTGGCAGTGTGTGGACACGTGGAGATCTCCACAGACTACACACACCGGGCGAAGTGTGCCATACGATCTCGTATGGCCGTATTTTTGGCAGTTCATACATTGAACAGGAGCGTTACGTTTATGCGGCATTTCTACTGTAATCCTACGGTGCAGAAGGAGCTGGAGTTTATAAATTGGATGAACCTCGTTTTTTTTTAGATGCTTGTTTTCTGGTTCAAGCTCAATCTTAAAGAGTGGTTGCGGCTGCCTGTTTCTGTTTTTGATATTGTGTACGCTTTTGACGCAAAATCCCTTATCCTTTAAGGCCTCAGCTATCTCTTCGGGCTTTACATCAGGCTCAATGCCCTTCAGTACTACTTGCAAACCCTTGCTACTTTTAAGCTGGTAGGTGTAAAAGCATGTTTTGTTTGCAGTAAGATGATTTGTGACTTTTCTGTAGTTTTCCTCCGTTTTCGTTTGGAGTTTTATTTCATTAATATTACCTCTTATGAGGGGTATTATATAAAAGCTATCTTTTCCAATAAGGCCAATTAAAGAATTTACCAAACCGTTTGTGCTCTTCTCGCGGATGTAAATTGGGGGAGGCTTTATTTTCTTTGGTTCCTTATCGATGGATTTCAGTGGCACGTCCTCGTTGGTATCTGCCAGCAAAGCGAATCTGTTGCTATTTGCAGGCGCTTCATTGTTGATCGAGGTAGTATTGTCGCGTATATTTTTCGGCTTGTTTTCTGTATCGGAAGTTTTTGGGTTAAGCTTCCGCTTTATTGTTATGTAGCGGTCCAGTCCAGTCTGTGAGGCCGACCCAGCTTTTTGTTTGCGTTTTGTTTTGCTAGTTGTGCAGCAGTGCCGTTTGGCTCTTGGGCTTTTGTTTTGGTATTCGCTGACACAGTAAAAGCGTTAGCGGGTGCAGCCAATGGCGAAGTAGTGCGGGTTGTCGATATTGCTCCAGTTTTTGTTGTTGCAGATAGCGGAGCTTGTGTCGGAGCTAGAAGTGCGGGAGAGCAAGAGCGCGCTCTTTCTTGATTTGTTGGTACAAGAAGGTTCGTTGGGTTATGGGTTATTGGCCGCTCGTTGTCTTCGTTTGCAGGTGTCGAGGAGACATAAGAAAAGTACGCGTTGTTTCGTTGTAATGAGAGCCGGCGATCGTCTTGCTCTCGTTGCCGCTGAGCGCGAGTGTCGTTCTGGCTCATAGTGCCTTTTTTTTTTTTTTTTTGTTTTATTTAATTTGTTTGAAACTATTATTTAACTATTTCAAACGCAGAATATGTATTCGAGCGATGGTGCATCGCCCGGAGCGTCTTTTTCGCTTTCAATATATTTATTTGTTGTTTATTAATAATCATTCACTTTACTAGAATCAATTGATTTTATCGGAGCTCGATGAAAACACGTCTTCACGCATCAGCATACGACTGCCGATTTTTTTTTTTTTTTTTTTTTGGTTCGTTGTTGTTGATATTTTGTATACCAGCGAGAGTGGAAAGAGAGTCCGTGCATATGACGTATTTTTCATTTTTTTTTGCGCTTGCGAGTTCCACCGCGATCAGGATCGCTTCTGGTTCTGCGGTGAAGATTTTAAATTATGTTTTTTTTACTTATAACACTGTGCTGTGATGTTCCAAAGATGAACTTGCATGTGCGGTGTGCGTATTTTATTTTGTTGAAGTTTTGTTGGTATATTTTGTTGGGATTTATATCTTTTATATGTTTTGTAAGTTTTATTGTGACAGATTTTGTTTCAGTAGAACCATGGTGCGTGCTGTTGCTTTGTTTATAATAAGTTGTAGGTTGCATGAGATTTGTGGTATTCTTTTGCTTTGTTGATTGATGATTGTTTGGTGTAGAGATGAGATGAATGTGTTGGTGATCCTATTAATTTGTTTATTTCAAGAAATCTTTAGTAGTGTCCGTAAAAGTTTTTGTTTATTTATGTGTGTGTTAGGTCTCCGCAACATCTAGATTGAACATCTATCTAGGAGCCAAAAAAAATCAACACAATGGATAAAAAGTTACTGGATTCTAATAAGCTATACAAAACTCATAAATTTATCATAAAAATTGATTATTTATTTATTGTAGTGATCTACTTACATCTGGAAGACTCTGACAACGTGTTGTGCTGTTGTTTAGAAGGCGAAGTCCAATGGGACATTGACACGTATAACCAGAAGGGTTTCGTAAGCAGAGATGGGAACAACCTCCATTATTATGACCGCAAACATTTTCCAATCTTTTTTGATCTGGGTAAATAACCTTAATGTCCATTAATCCATCAATATTTGTCATAACATCACGCCTAGAACTTATGTTTTGCCTATCTGTCATATGAAGGGCTTTTGACTTCCAATCCGTCCAATAAATACTGTCTTCAGTCAAAGCTAAAGCGTATGGATGGTGCAATGAAGACATTATTAGCCTGCGTTGATTTCCTGTATAATCGCATGAATCAATCGTTTTAAGAAGCGCATCCACCCAGTATATTCGCTTGCTTTTTAAGTCAAGTGACAAACCGTTCGGCCATCCAAGGTTAGCGGTAACAATACGTGATCTTTCATTTCCATCTAAGTGTGACCTTTCAATTTTACGATAATGTCCCCAATCAGTCCAAAATAACAGACCAATTTCATAATCAAGAGCCAAACCACGCGGGGACTCAAGGTCTTTAAAGGCTATTACATGTCGATTTCTTCCATCAAGATTGGCAACTTCTATTGTGTGACGTCCTGCATCTGCCCAGTAAATCATGCGACCAATCGAGTCAATAATTAAGCCATCTGGATTTTCCAAGCTTTCTCCAATAACTTTATGAACATGTAATCCATTGGGACTGGATCTCATGATAACATTTTCGATAGTGTCTGACCAAAAAATATTACCCGTTTTTCTGTCTACATCTATTGCTACCGCGTTTGATATTGGTGGCAAAGGCAAAACAACATCGATTAAATGATCAAAGTCTAAAGATATTTGACGTATATCTATTCTATGTGCGAAGATTATGTATTTATTTGGGCCCTCAGAACATGTGCGCTTATCATTCTTTAGCTGCACTCCAAGAGCGCACGCACAAGTATAGCTCACAGGATTTAAAAGACATAGATGGGAGCATCCACCGTTGAGCCTATCGCACGCATTGTACGAACGCCTTCTGTTTCGATGGAAAATACGTATATCCATTAGATCGCTACTATTCGCTATGATAACATTTATTTCTTTTCCCGTTATCTTGTCAGCACTCCATACAGATTTGCTGTCCCAATCAGTCCAATAAACCCGACCACCGCTAACATCTAATCCGAATGGATGCCCGAGTCCATCTGTTAAATCACAAAATGTATTAAATAATATAACAAATATAATATAATATATATAAATAAATATATAATGATAATATAATAATATAATTAAATTATACATGATAAATAATGCTTTATGCTTAAAATATTCTAAATATGTATTTTTGTGTATAAGGAAATTTTGAAAAAAATGTTCTATGTTAATATCGTCACATTATATTGTTTATTAAGAATGACATTTCATAAAAAGTGTTTTTTAATATTTAACAAGAGTTGTTACTTTAATTGACAAAAGTCTTTCTTCGGCTTGTTTAAGAAACTGGAGAAAACTCTCTGTATCCACGGCCATCGGAAAAGCGCTAGATTTAAGCTGGCCGTAACTTGTACATATACGTAGTCTTACTTGTTTTATCTCTATTTGATCTATTAGTGAATGAAGGTTTTTTTCTAGATTTTTTAGCCAACGAAGCAAAGGTATGCAGTCCAAATATTTCGTTTGTTGATCCGGAATATGAAAAGATTAGTACGAACGACAATTTATTGACGGTCAAATATTCAATACAGAAGATAAAATTTTTTCCAAGCCTCGAGATTTTTCCAATAAAATGACAAATATCCGTTTCTACGGTACCTAGTGGTCGTTTTACATGTTAATGTACGCAAATTAATGAATTCATACGTACATTCATATCTATGTATTATATACCACATACGTACGTCCATAGACGGTATAAACATTTTTTTCACAGCCCTTTTTTGTGCCCTTGCAGAGAGCATTATCATTTTGGTTATATGTAGGAAACGCAATAATGAAGACATCTCCAACAGCAAAGCAGCAAAGTCCAT
The DNA here is from genome assembly GCA_018150545.1 of Drosophila ercepeae. Classification (NCBI taxonomy): domain Eukaryota; kingdom Metazoa; phylum Arthropoda; class Insecta; order Diptera; family Drosophilidae; genus Drosophila; species Drosophila ercepeae. Next base: position 16,091 of record JAECWL010000085.1, on the reverse strand, counting down.
ATTCTTTATAAAGGTCTATTAGATGTTTTGTCTCTCAGTCGTGAAGTTTTCGACTTTAAGCTTTGTGCACGCAGTATATAAATCGGACTATACAAACTATATATAATATATATATATATAATCTATATAATCGGTTGACTATATTCTTTATTTGCGATATAACGGAAGACAGATTTGTAAGCCACCAAACACCTCACCGGAAAAAGGCCTATGCATTCACATTGTCAACTCTTGAACCTTCTAGGTCTAAGAGCGAGTCTGGAGAAATTGAAAGAATTTCTACCTAAAAGGTGAGCAAGATGGAAACAAGCCCGGTACTAAAGCTGCCACTCGAGCCAGGCTGGAAGTGGTCTCCAAGCTTAGAAACAATTCCTTTGCATCCTATCCATAGATGAAAAAAACCAAACATTAAGACGAGTTCGTAAAAACTAACGGCAGCAGAGTCAGCGATAAATATGGGGGCCCTAGGGCCGTGACAACCACTAAACTAATCAGGGGTGTGCAGATCGGTGGTCACAGTGGAACCACGCAAGTTCAATGACGTTTCTCAATGCGTCGGTGCCAAAGTCGCGAACGCTACTGTAAGCTCCAGCTGCCTTGAATGCGATAATAAACATGCTACAAACGAATGCAATAAGCAGCCAGGTAAAGAGGTCACATGTGTTCATTGTAATAGGGCTCACCTTGCCTCCTGTAAAGGCTGCTCTGTCTAGAAAAAGGCCAAGGCACAAGCTTCGTAAAAAACAGCAAACAAACAGATGCCTCGTGGTTGCTATTTTTACTTCAACCATTTTCACTAACTCCATGTGTTCTGAAAGCCGATCAAGATCAACCCAAACTACAACAGCCGGAAACTCTAACTTCATTCAACAAAAAGTCAAAATTGTAGCTTATATTCCACAAAGCTCACTAAGGATCAGCTTGGTCAATTCATAGTTGGTTGTGCCTTTAACTCCAAACACTTTTGCTGGAAATGGCATGTGAACAACTTTAAAGGGAGTGTCCTACATAAATTTATTCCTTCAAAAACCCACGTATTGGTTAACTGACCACCAGGAGCTCCCTGACATCCTTGGCTGACACCCATATCCAAAGACTTCAATGATTAATTCCTAATCTGCCCGTCCAATGGTGACATTTTCTCTGATCACAGCGCGGTTGACCCAAGAATAAAAAACACTTTGGAGAGGGAGATCACCCATGGTAGTGGCGCACTAAACCAAATATGGTTTTTTCGTAAACTATTGTCAGGACTAGACGAGGCTGGTTTTATCCCTAGACACTAGTTTGACTTCACGAGTTCCCACTCGTGGCATTCGACAGGGTCTGGGACCATTACAAGAAAATAAAAAAAAGTGTGTCCACCAGCAATACGCCCTCCTCAGCTTTTATATGGATGACTGAAAGTTTCAGGTTAGATGTGGAGATGTTAAGTCAACAATCAAGCCACTCTAAGAAATAGTCGCGCAAAGCAACGTCCTATTCGTTATTTATTTTGCACAACAGACATGCATGTCCAAAGAGAGGAGTTGCTACGTTCACGAACGATATGGTGTTCCTGGCCACATCACTCAATCTTAAAGATGCCTCCTCTAGCTAGAGCTAGACATATTAGTCCCGGATATGGAACATAGCACTAAGCTCCAAAAAATCCTCTAAAGCCACCTTCTCACCCAGAAGAGGCAATTGCACTCCGTAAGCCATGGCAGTGCAAACATACCATTCGAACACTTTGAGGACGCACCTTCTGCGCAAACAAAAAAGGATAGGTTCCGTTTAAACCCAATTACAAATTAAACTACTTGTGAGCAAGGCCCTCAACAAGCCGATATAGATCTATGAGATCCAGCTATGGTTCACTGCAAGCGCAGCGTGTCCACAACAGAGTGCTTAGAATGCTATTCCATTCATTTATGAACACGGTACATTACATACATAAATTGGCATTCCATGGGTCTGTAGCAAGGTAAAGCGATTCTGTTCGAACTACATATCCAAGTTAGAGAACAATCCCAACCCTTAGGATATCAATCAATCGACCGCCGCCGAACTAGAAAGGACTCAGGCGCACCTATGCTCTGAATATAGCATAGCAAGACGAGATGACGTAGGATGAGATGAAGAATAAGAATTTGTAATCCAAGATCCAGCTCCGAAATTTAAAATGTATTGGTTTTATTAAAAATGTTAAAGAACAACCACATAATTTAATTATTGTTTAATTGCTTGTTAATACAGGTTTAAATAAAAACTTTTCAAACGCAAAATATACATATATTTATAAAAAGCCATTCATACACAAATTGGGGCTTACACACACGATACATTCAATGTTCGTTCATCAAAAAGACACTTTGTTTTCGGTTTCAAATTGAATTATTTTTCGGAATTTTGTGTTTTGTTATTTAAATTTTTTACGGCCTGGCAGCACTTGGGACTTGGGGAACTGCGCATTTACAACGGGCCGGGTCGGGCTGCCAAAAGCGGAGTCCCATTGTGGCCGCTGCCCCTGTCGCTGCCGTTGCTGGTTGTATGCCACAAATATAATAAAAAGTTATTTTTTTCTTCTGTTGTGACTAAATATTTGCAAAAACGAAAACTGAACGCCAATATAGAGCATGGACTGGCAGGCCCCTCGCGTTCCTGCAAGCTCGGCAAAACAACGCCCTGCAAGAAGGGTTTTAGAGCAAGGAAGTGCAGCTCGAGCAGCGACTCAAGTTCTTCTCAATCGGAGCTTGGCATGATCTAACGCAAGCCCGCGCGTAAAAGTCAAGGAGAAGAGCTTGACGTCACGCGTAGCACCAGCGCAGCCCTGCATAGTAAGCTGGCAAACAATTCCTTTGCCCTCCTCTTAAGCAAAGAAGATGACGACGAACACGATAACACAGATGAAGAACCCGAACCTGCTGCAGAGGCAGTGGCATCCAAAACAGCAGAGAAACCGAACCCAACTTCGAAGACCCTCAAGCCTTCTCCGATCTACATCCCGGACGTGACCAACATTACCGCACTAGTCAAGATAATAACGACTCTCGTGCGTACCAAGAAGGATTTCTCGTACGGAAAGAAAACGGAAAGAAACAACAACGTAAGCAGCTCGTGGCACAAAATAAAAGACACCGCACCTTTCGACCAAAGGACAAGAGAGCGTACAGGGCGGTCAAGAAGGACTTCATCATACAACGGACCAGACAGAAATTCAAGAAGAACTTCACAAACACGACCATACTGTGAGGGATCTGCACAATCCCTTTGGCAGGAAATCCAAAAAACCACTAGGGATCTTTTTTGTAAGTCTCGAACCAACGACCAACAATACCGAGGTCTACAAAATGAAGAGGATTTTCAGGTCAGTTGTCACCATAGGGCCCATATGTCAACGACGTTCCAAAATGTTTCCGATGCCAAGGGTTCGCTGGGTGTGCTTTTGCTTCCTTCAATTTCACTGCGTGAAATGTGGTGGTCCTTACGACTCCAGATGATGGACCAAGAAAGATGACGAGAAAGCATGCTGCTTACATTGCCAAGCGAATCACTCTGCGTCGTTCAGAGGATGCCCTACCTGCGAAAAGGAAAATAAGACTCAATATA
>JAECWL010000084.1:7500-19816 GCA_018150545.1 Drosophila ercepeae | reverse complement strand
AGACAGATAGACAGACAGATAGACAGACAGATAGACAGACAGATGAACAGAACAGATGAACAGACAGATGAACAGACAGATAGACGAACAGATAGACAGACAGATAGACAGACAGATAGACAGACAGATGAACAGACAGATAGATGAACAGATAGACAGACAGATAGACAGACAGATGAACAGACAGATAGACAGACAGATAGACGAACGATAGACAGACGAATGAACAGCCAGACAGATAGACAGACAGATAGACAGACAGATGAACAGCCGGAACCAGATGAACGAACAGATAGACAGATGAATGGACAGACAGATAGACAGACGGATGGACGGAGTCGAAAGACGGACAGATGGACGGACAAATGGACAGACAGATAGACGAGCAGATAGACAGACGAATAGACGAACAGATGAGACAGACAGATAGACAGACGGATGGAAAACGGACAGATAGGCAGACAGATAGACAAACGGAAAGAACAGACAGATAGACAGACAGATAGACAGACAGATAGACAGACAGATAGACAGACAGATAGACAGACAGATAGACAGACAGATAGACAGACAGAAGGACGGAGACAGATGAACAGACAGATAGACAAACAGATAGACAGACGAATGGACAGACAGATAGACAGACAGATAGACAGACAGATAGACAGACAGATAGACAGACAGATAGACAGACAGATAGACAGACAGATAGACAGACAGATGGACAGACAGATAGACAGACAGATAGACAGACAGATAGACAGACAGATAGACAGACAGATAGACAGACAGATAGACAGACGGAAGACAGATAGACAGACAGACAGATAGACAGACAGATAGACAGACAGATGGACAGACAGATAGACAGACAGATAGACAGACAGATAGACAGACAGATAGACAGACAGATAGACCGACAGATAGACAGACAGATAGACAGACAGATAGACAGACAGATAGACAGACAGATAGACAGACAAATAGACAGACAAATAGACAGACAGATAGACAGACAGATAGACAGACAGATAGACAGACAGATAGACAGACAGATAGACAGACAGATAGACAGACAGATAGACAGACAGATAGACAGACAGATAGACAGACAGATAGACAGACAGATAGACAGACAGATAGACAGACAGATATACAGACAGATAGACAGACAGATAGACAGACAGATAGACAGACAGATAGACAGACAGATAGACAGACAGATAGACAGACAGATAGACAGACAGATAGACAGACAGATAGACAGACAGATAGACAGACAGATAGACAGACAGATAGACAGACAGATAGACAGACAGATAGACAGACAGACAGATAGACAGACAGATAGACAGACAGATAGACAGACAGATAGACAGACAGATAGACAGACAGATAGACAGACAGATAGACAGACAGATAGACAGACAGATAGACAGACAGATAGACAGACAGATAGACAGACAGATAGAAAGACAGATAGACAGACAGATAGACAGACAGATAGACAGACAGATAGACAGACAGATAGACAGACAGATAGACAGACAGATAGACAGACGGATAGACAGACAGATAGACAGACAGATAGACAGACAGATAGACAGACAGATAGACAGACAGATAGACAGACAGATAGACAGACAGATAGACAGACAGATAGACAGACAGATAGACAGACAGATAGACAGACAGATAGACAGACAGATAGACAGACAGATAGACAGACAGATAGACAGACAGATAGACAGACAGATGGACGGACAGATAGACAGACAGATAGACAGACAGATGGACAGATAGATAGACAGACAGATAGACAGACAGATAGACAGACAGATAAACAGACAGATAGACAGACAGATAGACAGACAGATAGACAGACAGATAGACAGACAGATAGACAGACAGATGGACAGACAGATAGACAGACAGATAGACAGACAGATAGACGGACAGATAGACAGACAGATAGACAGACAGATAGACAGACAGATAAACAGACAGATGGACAGACAGATAGACAGACAGATAGACAGACAGATAGACAGACAGATAGACAGACAGATAGACAGACAGATAGACAGACAGATAGACAGACAGATAGACAGACAGATAGACAGACAGATAGACAGACAGATAGACAGACAGATAGACAGACAAATAGACAGACAGATAGACAGACAGATAGACAGACAAATAGACAGACAGATAGACAGACAAATAAACAGACAAATAGACAAACAAATAAACAGACAGATAGACGGACAGATAGACGAACAGATGGACAGACAGATAGACAGACAGATAGACGGACAGACAGAAAGACGGACAGATAGACGAACAGATAGACAGACGGATGGACAGACAGATAGACAGACAAATGGACAGACAAATAGACAAACAGATAAACAGACAAATGAACAGACAAATAGAAACAGACAAATAGACAAACAAATAAACAAACAAATAAACAGACAGATAAACAGACAAATAAACAGACAAATAGACAGACAAATAGACAGACAAATAGACAAACAAATAGACAGACAGATAGACAAACAGATAGACAGACAGATAGACAGACAGATAGACAGACAGATAGACAGACAGATAGACAGACAGATAGACAGACAGATAGACAGACAGAACAGACAGATAGACAGACAGATAGACAGATAGACAGATAGACAGACAGATAGACAGACAGATAGACAGACAGATAGACAGACAGATAGACAGACAGATAGACAGACAGATAGACAGACAGATAGACAAACAGATAGACAGACAGATGGACAGACAGATAGACAGACAGATAGACAGACAGATAGACAAGAATAGACAGACAGATAGACAGACAGATAGACAGACAGATAGACAGACAGACAGATAGACAGACAGACAGATAGACAGACAGATAGACAGACAGATAGACAGACAGATAGACAGACAGATAGACAGACAGATAGACAGACAGATAGACAGACAGATAGACAGACAGATAGACAGACAGATAGACAGACAGATGAACAGACAGATAGACAGACAGATAGACAGACAGATAGACAGACAGATAGACAGACAGATAGACAGACAGATAGACAGACAGATAGACAGACAGATAGACAGACAGATAGACAGACAGATAGACAGACAGATAGACAGACAGATAGACAGACAGATAGACAGACAGATAGACAGACAGACAGATAGACAGACAGATAGACAGACAGATAGACAGACAGATAGACAGACAGATAGACAGACAGATAGACAGACAGATAGACAGACAGATAGACAGACAGATAGACAGACAGATAGACAGACAGACAGATAGACAGACAGATAGACAGACAGATAGACAGACAGATAGACAGACAGATAGACAGACAGATAGACAGACAGATAGACAGACAGATAGACAGACAGATAGACAGACAGATAGACAGACAGATAGACAGACAGATAGACAGACAGATAGACAGACAGATAGACAGACAGATAGACAGACAGATAGACAGACAGATAGACAGACAGATAGACAGACAGATAGACAGACAGACAGATAGACAGACAGATAGACAGACAGATAGACAGACAGATAGACAGACAGATAGACAGACAGATAGACAGACAGATAGACAGACAGATAGACAGACAGATAGACAGACAGATAGACAGACAGATAGACAGACAGATAGACAGACAGATAGACAGACAGATAGACAGACAGATAGACAGACAGATAGACAGACAGATAGACAGACAGATAGACAGACAGATAGACAGACAGATAGACAGACAGATAGACAGACAGATAGACAGACAGATAGACAGACAGATGACAGACAGATAGACAGACAGATAGACAGACAGATAGACAGACAGATAGACAGACAGATAGACAGACAGATAGACAGACAGATAGACAGACAGATAGACAGACAGATAGACAGACAGATAGACAGACAGATAGACAGACAGATAGACAGACAGATAGACAGACAGATAGACAGACAGATAGACAGACAGATAGACAGACAGATAGATGGACAGACAGACAGATAGACAGACAGATAGACAGACAGATAGACAGACAGATAGACAGACAGATAGACAGACAGATAGACAGACAGATAGACAGACAGATAGACAGACAGAGACAGACAGATAGACAGACAGATAGACAGACAGATAGACAGACCGATAGACAGACAGATAGACAGACAGATAGACAGACAGATAGACAGACAGACAGACAGACAGACAGATAGACAGACAGATAGACAGACAGATAGACAGACAGATAGACAGACAGATAGACAGACAGATAGACAGACAGATAGACAGACAGATAGACAGACAGATAGACAGACAGATAGACAGACAGATAGACAGACAGATAGACAGACAGATAGACAGACAGATAGACAGACAGATAGACAGACAGATAGACAGACAGATAGACAGACAGATAGACAGACAGATAGACAGACAAATAGACAGACAGATAGACAGACAGATAGACAGACAGATAGACAGACAGATAGACAGACAGATAGACAGACAGATAGACAGACAGATAGACAGACAGATAGACAGACAGATAGACAGACAGATAGACAGACAGATAGACAGACAGATAGACAGACAGATAGACAGACAGATAGACAGACAGATAGACAGACAGATAGACAGACAGATAGACAGACAGATAGACAGACAGATAGACAGACAGATAGACAGACAGACAGACAGACAGACAGATAGACAGACAGATAGACAGACAGATAGACAGACAGATAGACAGACAGATAGACAGACAGATAGACAGACAGATAGACAGACAGATAGACAGACAGATAGACAGACAGACAGATAGACAGACAGATAGACAGACAGATAGACGGACAGATGGACAGACAGATAGACAGACAGATAGACAGACAGATAGACAGACAGATAGACAGACAGATAGACAGACAGATAGACAGACACATAGACAGACAGATAGACAGACAGATAGACAGACAGATAGACAGACAGATAGACAGACAGATAGACAGACAGATAGACAGACAGATAGACAGACAGATAGACAGACAGATAGACAGACAGATAGACAGACAGATAGACAGACAGATAGACAGACAGATAGACAGACAGATAGACAGACAGATAGACAGACAGATAGACAGACAGATAGACAGACAGATAGACAGACAGATAGACAGACAGATAGACAGACAGATAGACAGACAGATAGACAGACAGATAGACAGACAGATAGACAGACAGATAGACAGACAGATAGACAGACAGATAGACAGACAGATAGACAGACAGATAGAGACAGACAGATACAGACAGACAGATAGACAGACAGATAGACAGACAGATAGACAGACAGATAGACAGACAGATAGACAGACAGATAGACGGACAGATAGACAGACAGATGACAGACAGATGACAGAATGATAGACAGACAGATGGACAGACGGATAGACGGACAGATAGACAGACAGATAGACAGACAGATAGACGAACAGATAGACGAACAGATAGACAGACAGATAGACAGACAGATAGACAGACAGATGACGGACAGACAGATAGACAGACAGATAGACAGACAGATAGACAGACAGATAGACAGACAGATAGACAGACAGATAGACAGACAGATAGACAGACAGATAGACAGACAGATAGACAGACAGATAGACAGACAGATAGACAGACAGATAGACAGACAGATAGACAGACAGATAGAACAGACAGATAGACAGACAGATAGACAGACAGATAGACAGACAGATAGACAGACAGATAGACAGACAGATAGACAGACAGATAGACAGACAGATAGACAGACAGACAGATAGACAGACAGATGAACAGACAGATAGACAGACAGATAGACAGACAGATAGACAGACAGATAGACAGACAGATAGACAGACAGATAGACAGACAGATAGACAGACAGATAGACAGACAGATAGACAGACAGATAGACAGACAGATAGACAGACAGATAGACAGACAGATAGACAGACAGATAGACAGACAGATAGACAGACAGATAGACAGACAGATAGACAGACAGATAGACAGACAGATAGACAGACAGATAGACAGACAGATAGACAGACAGATGGACAGACAGATAGACAGACAGATAGACAGACAGATAGACGGACGGATAGACAGACAGATAGACAGACAGATAGACAGACAGATAGACAGACAGATAGACAGACAGATAGACAGACAGATAGACAGACAGATAGACAGACAGATAGACAGACAGATAGACAGACAGATAGACAGACAGATAGACGGACAAATAGACAGACAGATAGACAGACAGATAGACAGACAGATAGACAGACAGATAGACAGACAGATAGACAGACAGATGACAGACGACAGATAGACAGACAGATGGACAGACAGATAAACAGACAGATAGACAGACAGATAGACAGACAGATAGACAGACAGATAGACAGACAGATAGACAGACAGATAGACAGACAGATAGACGGACAAATAGACAGACAGATAAACAGACAAATGGACAGACAAATAGACGAACAGATAGAGCAGAACAGATGAGCAGACAGAATAGACAGACAGATAGACAGACAAATAAACAGAACGATAGACAGACAGATAGACAGACAGATAGACAAACAGACAAAAAGACAACAGATAGACAGACAAATAGACAGACAAATAGACAGACAGATAGACGAACAGATAGACAGACAAATAGACAGACAGATAGACAGACAAAGATAGACAGACAGATAGACAGACAGAAAGACAGACAGATAGACAGACAGATAGACAGACAGATAGACAGACAGATAGACAGACAGATAGACAGACAGATAGACAGACAGAAAGAAAGAACTATAGACAGACCGATGGACAGAAAGAATGGACAGACAGATAGACAGACAGAATGGACAGACAGATAGACAGACAGATAGACAGACAAATAGACAGACAAATGAGACAGACAAATAGACAGAAAGAACAGAACAGACAGATAGACAGACAGATAGACAGACAGATAGACAGACAAATAGACAGGCAAATAGAACAGACAGATAGACAGACAGATAAACAGACAGATAGACAGACAGATAGACAGACAGATAGACAGACAGATAGATAGACAGATAGACAGACAGATAGACAGACAGATAGACAGACAGATAGACAAACAGATAGACAGACAGATAGACAGACAGATAGACAGACAGATAGACAGACAGAATGAATAGACAGACAGATAGACAGACAAATGAACAGACAAATAGACAGACAGAAGACAGACAGACAGATAGACAGACAGATAGACAGACAGATAGACAGACAGAAAGACAGACAGATAGACAGACAGACAGACAGACAGACAGATAGACAGACAGATAGACAGACAGATAGACAGACAGATAGACAGACAGATAGACAGACAGATAGACAGAGAGACAGGTAGACAGACAGATAGACAGACAGATAGACAGACAGATAGACAGACAGATAGACAGACAGTGGATAGATGAAAGAATGAATGGACAGACGAACAAATGGAGCAAAGACCTAAAAGACAGACTGAATGAGACAGACAGATAGACGAACAGATGACAGACAGATTAGACAGACAAATAGACAGACAGATTGACAGACAGATAGACAGACAGATAGACAGACAGATAGACAGACGGATAGACAGACAGATAGACAGACAGATAGACAGACAGATAGACAGACAGATAGACAGACAGATAGACAGACAGATAGACAGACAGATGGACAGACAGATAGACAGACAAATAGACAAACAAATAGACAGACAAATAGACAGACAAATAAACAGACAGATAGACAAACAGATAGACAGACAGATAGACAGACAGATAGACAGACAGATAGACAGACAGATAGACAGACAAATAGACAGACAGATAGACAGACAGATAGACAGACAGATAGACAGACAAATAGACAGACAGATAGACAGACAGATAGACAGACAGATAGACAGACAGATAGACAGACAGATAGACAGACAGATAGACAGACAGATAGACGAACAGATAGACAGACAGATAGACAGACAGATAGACAGACAGATAGACAGACAGATAGACAGACAGATAGACAGACAGATAGACCGACAGATAGACGGACAGACAGATAGACAGACAGATAGACAGACAGATAGACAGACAGATAGACAGACAGATAGACAGACAGATGGACAGACAGATAGACAGACAGATAGACAGACAGATAGACGGACAGATAGACAGACAGATAGACAGACAGATAGACAGACAGATAGACAGACAGATAGACAGACAGATAGACAGACAGATAGACAGACAGATAGACAGACAGATAGACGGACAGATAGACAGACAGATAGACAGACAGATAGACAGACGGATAGACGGACAAATGGACCGACCGATAGACGGACGGATAGACAGAGCAGATAGACAGACAAATGAACAGACAGATAGACAGATAGACAGACAAACAGACAGACAGATAGACCGACAGATAGACACGAGCAAATAGACAGACAGATAGACAGACAGACAGACAGACAGATAGACAGACAGATAGACAGACAGATAGACAGACAGATAGACAGACAGATAGACAGACAGATAGACAGACAGATAGACAGACAGATAGACAGACAGATAGACAGACAGATAGACAGACAGATAGACAGACAGATAGACAGACAGATAGACAGACAGATAGACAGACAGATAGACAGACAGATAGACAAACAGATAGACAGACAGATAGACAAACAGATAGACAGACAGATAGACAGACAAATAGACAAACGAATAGACAGACAAATAAACAAACAGATAGACAGACAGATAGACAGACAGATAGACAGACAGATAGACAGACAGATAGACAGACAGATAGACAGACAGATAGACAGACAGATAGACAGACAGATAGACAGACAGATAGACAGACAGATAGACAGACAGATAGACAGACAGATAGACAGACAGATAGACAGACAGATAGACAGACAGATAGACAGACAGACAGATAGACAGACAGATAGACAATAGACAGACAGATAGACAGACAGATAGACAGACAGATAGACAGACAGATAGACAGACAGATAGACAGACAGATAGACAGACAGACAGACACAGACAGATAGACAGACAGATAGACAGACAGATAGACAGACAGATAGACAGACAGATAGACAACAGACAAATAGACAGACAGATAGACAGACAGATAGACAGACAGATAAACAAACAAATAACAGACAGATAGACAGACAAATAGACAGACAAATAAAAAACAACAAATAAACAAACAAATAAACAAACAAACAAACAAATAAACAAACAAATAAACAAACAAATAAACAAACAAATAAACAAACAAATAAACAAACAAATAAACAAACAAATAAACAAACAAATAAACAAACAAATAAACAAACAAATAAACAAACAAATAAACAAACAAATAAACAAACAAATAAACAAACAAATAAACAAACAAACAAACAAACAAATAAACAAACAAATAGACAGACAGATAGACAGACAGATAGACAGACAGATAGACAGACAGATAGACAGACAGATAGACAGACAGATAGACAGACAGATAGACAGACAGATAGACAGACAGATAGACAGACAGATAGACAGACAGATAGACAGACAGATAGACAGACAGATAGACAGACAGATAGACAGACAGATAGACAGACAGATAGACAGACAAATAGACAGACAAATAGACAGACAGATAGACAGACAGATAGACAGACAGATAGACAGACAGATAGACAGACAGATAGACAGACAGATGGACAGACAGATAGACAGACAGATAGACAGACAGATAGACAGACAGATAGACAGACAGATAGACAGACAGATAGACAGACAGATAGACAGACAGATAGACAGACAGATAAACAGACAGATAGACAGACAGATAGACAGACAGATAGACAGACAGATAGACAGACAAATAGACAGACAGATGGACAGACAAATAGACAGACAGATAGACAGACAGATAGACAGACAGATAGACAGACAGATAGACAGACAGATAGACAGACAGATAGACAGACAGATAGACAGACAGACAGATAGACAGACAGATAGACAGACAGATAGACAGACAGATAGACAGACAGATAGACAGACAGATAGACAGACAGATAGACAGACAGATAGACAGACAGATAGACAGACAGATAGACAGACAGATAGACAGACAGATAGACAGACAAGATAGACAGACAGATAGACAGACAGATAGACAGACAAATAGACAGACAGATAGACAGACAGATAGACAGACAGACAAATAGACAGACAGATAGACAGACAGATAGACAGACAGATAAACAGACAGATAAACAAACAGATAGACAAACAAATAAACAGACAGATAAACAGACAGATAAACAGACAGATAGACAAACAAATGAACAGACAGATAGACAGACAGATAGACAGACAGATAGACAAACAGATAGACAGACAGATAGACAGACAGATAGACAGACAGATAGACAGACAGATAGACAGACAGATAGACAGACAGATAGACAGACAGATAGACAGACCGATAGACAGACAGATAGACAGACAGATAGACAGACAGACAGATAGACAGACAGATAGACAGACAGATAGACAGACAGATAGACAGACAGATAGACAGACAGATAGACAGACAGATAGACAGACAGACAGACAGACAGATAGACAGACAGATAGACAGACAGATAGACAGACAGATAGACAGACAGATAGACAGACAGATAGACAGACAGATAGACAGACAGATAGACAGACAGATAGACAGACAGAAAGACAGACAATAGACAGACAAACAAACAAACAAATAAACAAACAAATAAACAGACAAACAAACAAACAAATAAACAAACAAATAAACAAACAGTAAGACAAATAAACAAACAAATAAACAAACAAATAAACAAACAAATAAACAAACAAATAAACAAACAAATAAACAAACAAATGAACGGACAAATAGACAAACAAATGAACAAACAAATGAACAAACAAATAGACAAACAAAAATAGGCAAACAAATAGACAAGCGAAAAAAAAGAACAGAAAACAGACAGATAAACAGACAAACAAGCAAAACAAATAAAGAAAAAAAATAAGCGAAACAAACAAACAAGCAAACAGGCAAACAAATAAACAAACAAATAAACAAACAAATAAACAAACAAATAAACAAACAAATAAACAAACAAATAAACAAACAAATAAAACAAACAAACAAACAAACAAACAAACAAACAAATAAACAAGCAAATAAACAAACAAATAAACAAACAAATAAACAAACAAACAAACAAAAAAAACAAACAGAAATAAATAAACAAATAAAATGAACAATGAAACAACAAATAGACAGGCAAATGAGCAACCAGATGAACGAACGAATGATGACGACAAATGAACGAACAGATAGACTGAGAGATGAACGAACGAACGCATGAACAGATGGAATGAACGAGGACAGATGGTAATGAACGAACAGATGAACCGAATAGACGAACGAATGGAGCGAACGAATGAAACAGGCGATGAACGAACGATAGACGAGCAACTAGAACGAACAGATAGACAGACAGATAGACAGACAGATAGACAGACAGATAGACAGACAGATAGACAGACAGATGAACGACAGATAGACAGACAGATAGACAGACAGATAGACAGACAGATAGACAGACAGATAGACAGACAGATAGACAGACAGATAGACAGGCAGATAGACAGACAGATAGACAGACAGATAGACAGACGGATAGACAGACAGATAACAAACAAATAAACTAACAAATAAACAAACAAACAAACAAACAAATAAATGAAACAAATAAACAAACAAATAAACAAAACACAAAACAAACAAATAAACAAACAAATAAACAAACAAATAAACAAACAAATAAACAAACAAACCGACAAACAAATAAACAAACAAACAAATAACAAACAAATAAACAGAGCAAATAACAGACAGAAAAACAGACAGATACATAGACAGATAGACAGACAGATAGACAGACAGATAGACAGCCAGATAGACAGACAGATAGACAGACAGATAGACAGACAGATAGACAGACAGATAGACAGACAGCTAGACAGACAGATAGACAGACAGATAGACAGACAGATAGACAGACAGACAGATAGACAGACAGATAGACAGA
>JAECWL010000084.1:0-2500 GCA_018150545.1 Drosophila ercepeae | reverse complement strand
GATGAACAGATAGATAGACAGACAGATGAACAGACGAATGAACGAAGATAGACAGATAGACAGACAGATAGACAGACAGATAGACAGACAGATAGACAGACAGATAGACAGACAGATAGACAGACAGATAGACAGACAGATAGACAGACAGATAGACAGACAGATAGACAGACAGATAGACAGACAGATAGACAGACAGACCGACAGACAGATAGACAGACAGATAGACAGACAGATAGACAGACAGATAGACAGACAGACAGACAAACAGATAGACAGACAGATAGACAGACAGATAGACAGACAGATAGACAGACAGATAGACAGACAAACAAACAAACAAATAGACAAACAAATAAACAAACAGATAGACAGACAGATAGACAGACAGATAGACAGACAGATAGACAGACAGATAGACAGACAGATAGACAGGCAGATAGACAGACAGATAGACAGACAGACAGACAGACAGATAGACAGACAGATAGACAGACAGATAGACAGACAGATAGACAGACAGATAGACGGACAGATAGACAGACAGATAGACAGACAGATAGACAGACAGATAGACAGACAGATAGACAGACAGATAGACAGACAGATAGACAGACAGATAGACAGACAGATAGACAGACAGATAGACAGAGAAGACAGACAGATAGACAGACAGATAGACAGACAGATAGACAGACAGATAGACAGACAGATAGACAGACAGATAGACAGACAGATAGACAGACAGATAGACAGACAGATAGACAGACAGACAGATAGACAGACAGATAGACAGACAGATAGACAGACAGATAGACAGACAGATAGACAGACAGATAGACAGACAGATAGACAGACAGATAGACAGACAGATAGATAGACAGACAGATAGACAGACAGATAGACAAAACGGATCGACAAACAGATAGACAGACAGATAGACAAACAGATAGACAGACAGATAGACAGACAGATGAACGAACGAATGAACAGACAGATGAACAGACAGATGAACAGACAGATAGACAGACAAATAGACAGACAGATAAACAGACAGATAGATGACAGACAGATAAACAGACAGATAGACAGACAGAAAGACAGACAGATAGACAGACAGATAGACAGACAGATAGACAGACAGATAGACAGACAGACAGACAGACAGACAGACAGATAGACAGACAGATAGACAGACAGACAGACAGACAGATAGACAGACAGATAGACAGACAGATAGACAGACAGATGAACGAACAGATAGACAGACAGATATAGACAGACAGATAGACAGACAGATAGACAGACAGATAGACAGACAGATAGACAGACAGATAGACAGACAGATAGACAGACAGATAGACAGACAGATAGACAGACAGATAGACAGACAGATAGACAGACAGATAGACAGACAGATAGACGGACAGATAGACGGACAGATAGACAAACGGAAAGACAGATAGACAGACAGATAGACAGACAGATAGACAGACAGATAAACAAACAGATAGACAGACAGATAGACAGACAGATAGAGCAGACGAATAGACAGAATGAAGACAGATAGACAAACAGAAAGACAGACAGACAGACAGACAGACAGAGTAGACAGACAGATAGACAGACAGATAGACAGACAGATAGACAGACAGATAGACAGACAGATAGACAGACAGATAGACAGACGAATAGACAGACAGATAGACAGACAGATAGACAGACAGATAGACAGACAGATAGACAGACAGATAGACAGACAGATAGACAGACAGATAGACAGACAGATAGACAAACAGATAGACAAACAAAAAACAAACAAATAAACAGGAAAGAAAGATAAACAAATAGACAAACAAATAGACAAACAAACAAACAGACAAATAAACAAACAAATAAACAGAGTAAATAAAAGACAGAAAGAAAAAGAATAGAAGAAACAAACAAATAAACAGACAAATAAACAAACAAATAGACAAACAAATAGACAAACAAATAGACAAACAAATAGACAAACAAATAGACAAACAGATAGACAGAAGATATGGGTGAACAGATAGACAGACAGATAGACAGACAAATAGACAGACAGATGGACAGATATAGACCAGACAAATAAACAGACAGATAGACAGAACAGATAAACAGACAGATAGACGAACAGATAGACAGACAGATAGACAGACAGATAGACAGACAGATAGACAGACGAGATAGACAGACAGATACACGAACCCAGATAGACGAACCCAGATAGACAGACAGATGAACAGACAGATAGACAGACGAATTAGACGAATAGCAAAATGTAGACAGATAGACAGACAGAGAGACAGACAGATAGACAGACAGATAGACAGACAGATAGACAGACAGATAGACAGACAGATAGACAGACAGATAGACAGACAGATAGACAGACAGATAGACAGAGAGATAGACAGACAGATAGACAGATAGATAGGCAGACAGATAAGACAGACAGATAGACAGACAGATA
>JAECWL010000081.1:0-23603 GCA_018150545.1 Drosophila ercepeae | reverse complement strand
ACAATAATATAGGCAGTTGCACACCACTGCCTCTACGCATCCAGAGTCAGGGTTAAATTTTGGTAAATCACTTGACGACCAAGTTGCTGCTCATGTGCCGGCGTCGCCTGGATGGTTTTCACAAGTTCAGTCAAACTCCAATTTTTCATTTCGAGAACTAAACGCCACAGTTACTCAAAAACCGCAGGGGTCGGTACATATCCCACTTCTGATATCAGCTCATCAGGGTTTTGTTAATTGTTCTTTGCCGGTTTGTTCATAATATTTGAGTCTTGTGTCTGCTTAGATTCCTTAGAGAATAATACTGTCATTCCCGCTTTGGTCGACATATTCCACACTCCATTATTCCTCAGACAACGAATGGCTTTTAAATTTCATTGTTGGTGAGATAACTCATTACACTTTCATATTGAGTTTCTTTCACCAGTAATAACTAATTTTATTTTCATATTCAGTTCCATTGACAAGTAATACCTAATCTTAACCCTCTAATGCCCAACCCCGCGGGTTGCAATAGAACTGCGTACAAAAACTGCGTAGTTGATTTTATTCAAAAAAGAGGAATCACATATATTTTAAGTCATTTCATTTTGCATGTATGTTTTTTTACATCGCTAATCGTTTTTTTACTGAAACACTTCACAAGTTCAGTCCAAAGTGAAAAGTTTCAGGTGTCGGTGGTATATAATTCATTTTGCAAAAACAGTGATTTTGAAGATTCAACAAAAAGTTTATTTTGTGTCGTACAAGAAAAAAAAAATATTGGTGAATAGAACGCATTATTATCAATCGGTTAGTTTAAAAATCAAATAAAAATTGTTTAATATAAGTTAAGAAATATCGACTTGGAACAAATCCCGCCTTTTGGCGGGGTTGGGCATTTAGCTGTAAATTTATTGTTAACCATTGCGTTCGTTATCGCTTCTTTAATTAGTCATGTCGGGTCGGAAGATCATAAATTTTTCAAAGCTGTCTGACAATGAAATTCAAAATATAATGGACGAGCTGGATGATGATGACTTTAATGAAACTGGAGATGACCTGGACTCTGAAGACGACATTGAAGAGGCTAATTTCACCGGTCTTTGCAACTCTATTATCGACGTATGTCTTAACTCAACAGAGACGCTTGATAACGCAATTAATGTGACAGCATTAGATAATTTTAATACAGATCTGGAAACTTCAGTAGCAACCGGCTTTCCGCTTTTGATCATCGTTTCCACCTCCCCGGTCTTATCGAGGACCTGCTGTTGGATACGGGATTGTTGGATGTAGAACTTTTGCACTTTTCGCTCCTCCTCGAAAGGAGTTGTCATACGAGGCAGCCAGGGATCTCTTCTCATTTCTGCCGGCAGGACTCCCGGGTCTCCGACTCTTCGTGCTTGACCAGGATGTGGCGGACTCGTATTGTGTGCCGAAAGCGGCCCCGGGTGTGTTTTCTGCCATCTCGAGGATTGCTAGGCGGCACGCAGAAATGGATCTTTCCTGTGCGAGTGTCGTTAAAATAGGCCTCCTTGGTACGTGGCGCGATCCGCTCCTCCCAGTCCTTTGGCAGTTGCTAGTGATGTTGCCAGCCGGAAATCTCGCTGGCCAAGTCTTCCTCATCGTCACAGCCCTCGCTGTCGATCACGTCACTCCAATCGATGCTTCGCGAGCCATCTGTCTCGCTGTCGCTCAGCTCCCAGGAGTTGGTCGAGAGGGAGCTTAAATCGAAGGCTACAAATCCGAAACACAGTCAAAAATGTAATATTCATCTATGTAATTCATCTTCAAAAACCTGCTATTTTAATTTTCATATGCAACAATAAAAATTAAACACAATATGGGGAAAATACACGTAAATTCCCAACCCCGCCTTTTGGCGGGTTAGGTATTTTCACCTGTAACAGGTAAACCATTAGCGTAATCAAAAAACTAACTTTATATTCGTTCGTTTTGACCCAAAATTAGCCTAAAATAATTTTTTCACTGCAATAGAAAAATTTGGCATTTGAGGGTTAACAACACATTCTTTTTCTGCCAGTTTGGAATACCTATAAAAGTTTTCTGTCTAACCAAGAGAAATGATCCTTTCATTAAACCACGACAAAATACTTACACCTACAATAACTCGATGCATTCTACTACAAACTTTAAGCCATTTGAGCTTTTTAGTGGGCGTACCCACGATTTCCAAATATTTCGAATTTGTTTATTTTTATGGTTAAGTTCATAATGCGTTCTTGATGCCAAAAAGCTTATTTATCATTTTACGAGGTGTGTTCAAAAAATATAGCGAATTTTGTGTTTTTTTTTAATTATTTATTTATTCATGAATGTCTATATTGTCCCCTTCAAAGTAATCCCCATGAGATATTATGCATTTGTCTTTCACCTTCCACCGAACTTGGCGCGCTTTTTTCGGTCTTGGTTCGTGCGGGAGCTTCCATTGAGATGATTGAGCTGTCAACAATTAAGTGAACATTCAAAATGTCGGCATAAGTGACAGACTTGAGTACCAACATAACGCCACAAAAAAATCTAAATTTGATTAAGTATATTAAACCCGCGAAAATTCAAAATACGCGTTATTTTTTGAACACACCACGTATATCCTAACGTAACATTTTATATACCATATATACATATATTATTAACATATATTATTAACAATTTAACATTACCAAAAAGATTTTTTTTAATTATTTGCTAACTATGTGCTAAGAAAAATTGTAGAATCAATTGTAAAATTAATTAAACATTTATTTTTTAGCGTCTAAATCGTCAAATGGCAAAAAAATTAAAAACATTGGCTGCTGAAAGATCATTGGACATGGTGGAGTTGAACTCAAGGCAGTGCATTATTAATGCATATGCAGGCAAACTGAGTGAAATTGGAGAACTTCCTTTGCCTCCATTTGTGGACCCCGATTATAAGACAGAGCTTCATATTGGCGCAAACGAAATGGTATCTACCAATCGGGCGTCGGCCCCCCAAGAGTTCATGGAGTATGCTTTATTTTCTGATGCGGACACAAATACATCCTTAATGTGCGAAAAATTAACTGATCTTGTAAAGGAGAAAAAAAATTCGTTCGTTTACAATTAAAGTTTAACATTTAATATATTAATAAAGCATTTCTTCAATCTCTCCCAGTAACATATGGATGGTTAGGTTGAATGTACAGCCTTTTATTTGGTTGAAAAACATTTGTGTATATTATGGCCATTATTTGCGGGGTGTACGTTTAAGAAACTTAGTGGTGCCGAGTATTTTGGTAACGTTTAAAAAATTTTTTTAAATGAAAATGCGCAATCTTGTTAAATATGGGTCGGTAAGTATGATAAAGTTGAATTTTTTCATGATTGTGTTTACCCTTGCTTTCTTGTCAAGGAGCATCCAATTACATTACATAGGCTGTCATGAATTTTTTATTTTTATGGTTGAGTTCAAAAGGCTATGAGACTCAGATGTTCCCAAATATTTGTCCTAAAACGACGACTTTGCTAAAATCTTCGAGTAAGTGCCAAATGCTATTCAAACTTGGGTGCAAGCTTATTGGATTACAAAGAATACCGCTTCTAAATGCTATTTCAAACCTGCTTAAAGACCATTGTCTCGTACAGTTATTCTTGCTCTGAACCAGTGATGGGCAGTGATGGGCAGTGATGGGCCACGACGCGTCATCTTTGATTGTCGGCAACGTTACGTCATGAATGCGTCGACAATGTCATGAATGCGTCGACAATGTCATTAATGCGTCGACAATGTCGACTATGTAGACCATATGAAGAGCTGGTCTCCGCGCCGACAGCTTTTGAAAGAGATCCGTTCGATAAAAGAGGTGGTCCGTCGATATCGATTGCAAATATTCTCGAAGCCAAACTAAAAAAATACGATCGCGCCTTTGTCATCTTGAAAAGAACTGTTAAAAATGAGTGGAAGAAAGAAAAAGAAAGCTTTTGATGAATTAGGTTATTTGTTAGTCAAAGTGAACAACTAGGAACCGTATGAAGCACCACTTTTACAAAGAGTTTGCTGAAATTCATCTACAGGCCACATCTATCAATATAAAGCTGGAGGACAACACTCACCTCACACTAGCGGCCGTATACTACTGTCATCTGATCACTCGCCTGTACTAATTAATCTCAGCCGGTACGCAAAAAACGTAAAACCACCCTACAGACTGACTTTGCACAAAACGAACTGTCTAAGGTATAAAAAATATATAAGTTCACACATTGAGCTAAACCCAAAACTCAATTCTGAACCTGATATAAAGAGCTGCACAGGAACACTGGAACACGGGCATTCTTATTTTAGATCCAATTTGCAATTTAATTAACAACAAATGCCAATCTATAAATTGTTCAATAGCGGAAGCAGTTACCCGAAGAGTTTTCTAAGCAACTTAAAGCAAGACAAGATTTGGCGTTAAACAAATACGCTTTATCAGCGTACTATTTACATCCTTTTTTCAATAAGTTGATGATCACAATAGTATCATTTTTGATTTTATGTTAAACAACCTCAATGCTGATGGTCTTGAAGAATACGATAGTTTTAATAATAAAACAGGATATTTTAAAGTACTTTATGATAAGGAAATTAAGCGTCCACTAGTTTTTTGGAACTTGGCGAAGATAAAATATCCAAATTTAGCAAGATTAGCTACAAGACTTTTGAAAATACCGGCTTCCTCCGCTCAAATTGAACGCATTTTTTTCGAGCTGGGCTCATGTTCATTCATGTGCAAGAAATAAGCTTTTATTTGAAAGATCAAAAAAACTTGTACATATATATTATTCATTCAGAGTTAATTTTGTTTCAGAAGATGACAATAACGAATAAAATAAAAATGAATAAATTGTTCTTTATTTAATAAAATGTATTATATTTTCTTTACTAAGCCATTGTCGACATTGTCGACGTGTCGTCTTCAAACATTGTCGACATTCGATTGTCGACACGTAGACAATCGTGTAGTCTACACCGTGTAGTCTACGCGGCACATCACTGCTTTGAACTTCTTGGGTCCTTTAACAATCTTCGATTTTTATACCCTTGAAAAAGGGTATTATAATTTTGTCCAGAAATGTGTAACGCATTAAAGGAAGCATCTCCGACCCCACAAAGTATATATATTCTTGATCAGCATCAACAGCCGAGTCGATACAGCCATGTCCGTCTGTCCGTCTGTCCGTCTGTTTCTATGCAAAAAGTAGACAGTAGTTTTAAAGCAAGCGTTTTGAAATTTTTACCAGATCATTATTTTTGTTGCACGCAGATCAAGTTTAAGAATCGGTCGGATCGGACCACTATATCATATAGCTGCCATACAAACGACCGGTATGAAAACAAGTCTTCGTATGGGAAACTTTTTTGTTTTCTAAGCTAATGCAACTGAATTCAATATTTATTCATTTGACACAGTTATACATGATTTGTAAAAGTTTGGTCCGGATCGGACCACTATATCATATAGCTGCCATACAAACGACCGATATGAAAACAAGTCTTTGTATGGAAAACTTTTTTGTTTTCCAACCTATTGCAACTGAATTCAACATTTATTTATTTGACATAGCTATACATGATTTGTAAAAGTTTGGTCCGGATCGGACCACTATATCATATAGCTGCCATACAAACGACCGATATGAAAACAAGTCTTTGTATGGAAAACTTTTTGTTTTCCAACCTATTGCAACCGAATTCAACATCGGACTACTATATCACATAGCTGCCATACAAACGACCGATATGAAAACAAGTCTTTGTATGGAAAATTTTTGTTTTCAAGGGTAAGCCGAAGATAACTTTTCTTACTTGCCCTTGAAAAGGGTATTATAATTTTGTCCAGAAATGTGTAACGCATTAAAGGAAGCATCTCCGACCCCACAAAGTATATATATTCTTGATCAGCATCAACAGCCGAGTCGATAAAGCCATGTCCGTCTGTCCGTTTGTCCCTCTGTCCGTCTGTCCGTCTGTCCGTCTGTTTCTATGCAAAAAATAGACAGCAGTTTTAACGCTAGCGTTTTGAAATTTTTACCAGATCATAACTTTAGTTGCACGCAGATACAGTTTAAAAATCGGTCGGATCGGACCACTATATCATATAGCTGCCATATAAACGATCAATCAGATTTCAAGTCTTTGTAAGGAAAACTTTTTTGATCTCCAAGCTATCGCAACCGAATACAACATTTATTTGACATAGCCATACATGATTTCTGAAAGTTTGGTCCGGAGCGGACTACTATATCACATAGCTGCTATACAAACGACCGATATGAAAACAAGTCTTTGTATGGAAAACTTTTTTGTTTTCCAAGCTATTACCACCGATATGAAAACAAGTCTTTGTATGGAAAACTTTTTTGTTTTCCAAGCTATTGCAACCGAATTCAACATTTATTCATTTGACATAGCCATACATAATTTTTGAAAGTTTGATCCGGATCGGATCAATTTCCGATTACTTAATGTTTATTTTATTCACTTATTTTTTATACCCTTGAAAAAGGGTATTATAATTTTGTCCAGAAATGGGTAACGCATTAAAGGAAGCATCTCCGACCCCACAAAGTATATATATTCTTGATCAGCATCAACAGCCGAGTCGATATAGCCATGTCCGTCTGTCCGTCTATCCGTCTGTCCGTCTGTCCGTCTGTTTCTATGCAAAAAGTAGACAGTAGTTTTAAAGCTAGCGTTTTGAAACTTATACCAGATCATGACTTTAGTTGCACGCAGATCAGGTGTAAAAATCGGTCGGATCGGACCACTATATCATATAGCTGCCATACAAACGATCAATCAGATTTCAATTCTTTGCATGGCAAACTTTTTTGATCTCCAAGCTATCGCAACCGAATTCAACGTTTATTTATTTGACATAGCCATACACGATTTGTGAAAGTTTGGTCCGGATCGGACTACTATATCACATAGCTGCCATACAAACGACCGATATGAAAACAAGTCTTTGTATGGAAAACTTTTTTGTTTTCAAGGGTATACCATCTTCGGCAAGCCGAAGATAACTTTTCTCACTTGTTATACTCTGGAAAAAGGGTATTATAATTTTGTCCAGAAATGTGTAACGCATTAAAGGAAGCATCTCCGACCCCACAAAGTATATATATTCTTGATCAGCATCTACAGCCGAGTCGATATAGCCATGTCCGTCTGTCCGTCTATCCGTCTGTCCGTCTGTCCGTCTGTTTCTATGCAAAAAGTAGACAGTAGTTTTAAAGCTAGCGTTTTGAAACTTTTACCAGATCATAACTTTAGTTGCACGCAGATCAAGTTTAACAAGTGAGAAAAGTTATCTTCGGCTTGCCGAAGATGGTATACCCTTGAAAACAAAAAAGTTTTCCTTACAAAGACTTGTTTTTAACTGTACTCGGCGAATATGTTCTCCGGCCAAAAGCTACAGAACACATCGTATCGAACATCGGCAAAGGTACACGTATCTTAAAAGATGACGTAAGCCTTGAGTAAGTATATTTAAATTTCCTAATGTCCTCCACTCTTACAACGGCCTTAGATTTGGCTTGAATATATGCCGAGATATCAATCTCTGAGGTGTCAGGGGCCAGCCGTGAAATAAATATGTGTTTAGAGGGGAGAATCAACTGTAAGGGCTTTGGTGTTACGGTTGGTAAGATCGCGACATCAGTCCGTACCGGGGGTCCGCACGGTGGTTTACCCTTAGCAGTGGATTTTAAGCGGGTGCCGGAGGAATCACTTGAAGTGATACCCTGGATGGTAATTCAGACGAGTTATGCTCGATTATGGAGTCAAATTCCGAAATTTCCAACTCCTGCTCTTGGGGTGGTAGGAGTTATGAGCGGTTGCATGGTCGTCGGCTGATCAGGCTGAATAGCGATATCAGTGCATACGGAGTCCCTAATAGCGGTTTTTTTTACGCTTTGGAGATGTATTTAGTAGCTGTAGGCTGCTAAATTGAGAATCCAGCGCAGAGAGTTGGTCGTTGATTTTACCGAAACCACCGATCAATTCCTTGAAACCGTTTTTAGTTTGCCGCATGAACGTTCGCATTTCTTTTTGAACCGCGCGACATCCACTGCAGCAAAAGTGGAAACCAGCGTTTCTAGAGATTGCATCCGAAACTGAGGCGGTGAAACCGGCACATTTCGTATGTACTACGTTTTCACACAGCCAACAGGGGATGCTAGGCTGGGACGCGAAAATCGATTATTGCACGATTTTATAGCGCAGATGATATAAAATTCCATTTTAAGGGTTTTATGAAAACAAATAAAATTTAAAAATATATAAAAGTATACTAATATAAAAGATTTATTTACGCAAAAACTAGTAGCCTGAGACCACTGTACTTGCTAATAAGAGCGGGATACAATGGAGAGGTAATGGAAAAAAAGAGCGCACACTAGGAGAGAGTGAGTTATTGCAAAAGTAGAAATTGCAGTAAACGTAAGAAAAGGGAATAGAAATAAATAGGGCACAGTACCTTACTTGGGTAAATAATAAAATAGTTTAAACACACCAAATACGGTACCGCGCAGACGCGAGTGCGAATGGAATCGTTTTAAGTATTAGGTTTAAATAATTAATTTCTTAACAAACGCTGGTTGGTTTTTTCCAAGAAAATAATATCAAAATCGAATGATCGCAAGAAAAAAACACGTCCGTTCGCTATGAAAGTGAAGTGTTATAAGGGTCACAGATCAGACGCACGGAAGGAGGATAAAGCTCAGAATATTCAGAAAATTAGCACAGCATCAGAGATAAATGCATGTAAAAAAACAGAACCCATATTTATCATGGAAATCGAAAACCAATCGTACGGATTACCCTTGGGGAAACTTTTTGTTAAAATCACTCGACTCAGGAGTGAAATATCCTCAAAAGCGCTTTATGACGGATTTTGCCTTAGAAGGTTTTTGGTCGGACTACGCGACACACTTAGATCGATCGTTCCAGCTAAATCTCCACTAACAATCTAGCAAGCACATAAATGGTGCAAGAC
This sequence comes from Drosophila ercepeae, assembly GCA_018150545.1. Lineage (NCBI taxonomy): Eukaryota > Metazoa > Arthropoda > Insecta > Diptera > Drosophilidae > Drosophila > Drosophila ercepeae. Next base: position 14,595 of record JAECWL010000081.1, on the reverse strand, counting down.
CAAAAAAAGTTTCATGTACCAGAAACAAAACAAAACAAACAACTATAGACCAAACACAGATCACAAAAGATCATTCCAGAATAGTTTTGATGGGAGATACTACAGGAATAATTACACAACCAATACTTACAGACCGCAGGCAACCCTTTTCGACAAGAACCATCCCAGTATCGTGACCGTATCTACAGAGCCCAAAACCGTATAAGCAACAAAGCAGGGCCCTTTCACACTGACCGAGGTAATGAAATCGCGCCTCTGCGCCATCTAATTGTAATAACATCGACGATAGAGTAAATTTTTCACCAGAAGCCTCAACCGACAAGTCGGGTGCATAAGCAACACACCACACGGTCTACCTATTAATTCATATACACATACCTAATCCGACAAGAAATGATCCAAAAGTTGAAAAAAACATTAGAATCACAATAATTTTTTACAACTTTAGATATAAAAGTCATCTCCCATACTTGCAAAGTTTAAAGAACTAGGCAAAAATAAACCTTTTTCTTTTTAAATTCCATCGCTACTTATTTGCTATTCTCGGTATGTAATTTCTGACAAACCGCAAAGTTAAAATACCGAAACACCGAGAACACATTCAAATGGTTTTATTTGTATATTTAAATGGATTTATGTGTATATTTAAATAGATTTATTTGTATATTTAAATGGGTTTACTTCTATGTGGATATGTATATTTGAGTATGCGCATTGCCCATATATAAGTTAAAAACTGAAAAGAGCACTCGATGTATCTGATTCGGCAACTAAGTAGTTTTACTTAAATAATACCCTAGCAACTAAGTAGATTTATTCTTTAGTATATTGTGGTGCTTCTGTCAGGTTACACTGTAGACATTTCACCACTTCTGCCTAAGATACGAAAGCTTACGCTTGACCAATAAACATTACTCCGGCTTTAGCCGTAATAACCTTGTCTTATTATTGATATTATTATTGATATTGTCTTATTATTGACCAGTGATTAGAGAGTAAAGTAAACTCTTCAACATAATCGTCATAAGAAGACTTGGCACAACCAATTGCAGTTCCACTGCAGAATTCCATGGACAACAGTAAACGCCGCTGGACTACACCTAACTCTGACACGCCTCCTACATCGACGCGGGACAGGAAAGACTTAATTGGCGCCCAATTTCATCAGACCAAACAATATTAACCTAAGAGGCTAGTTTAGTTACAAAACATGTAAGTTTGATGAGTGAACTCAGCGACATAACCTCGAGAGTTTATGTTGCAAATGTTTCTATATGTGTGCTTGTATATGCATACATGAATATGACCATATATGGAGATAAGCAAAAGCCTCATTGATCTGGTAGAGCAAAGAATATGACCAATACATATGAAAATGTTAACGGAATTTTTTCACTAGAAGGAATCGCTGTCTCTCTCTTTCTGTTTCTGTTCGGACTCTTTTGCAATGCTGAGATCGAGTTCAGTTGTTCAGTTCACTTTCAGTGTTCCCCTGCAGACTTCCTGTACTACGCCTATGCCATCAACCGGGACTCTGGGCAGCACCAACACACACAACTCGCAGAAGTATGCGAGACAGGGACAGAGGATCTACTTGCGGAACTACGTAGCAAAACACACACATATATACTTACGTAGTTATTAATTTTTTTTAGTCGAATAAATGATCCGTCTATAACGAAGACAAAGATCAACGCTGAACCAACTTTAAATTGAAAACACGGACAATTTCGTTGAACGTCTTTATTTAAGAAATGTCAGCTTAAGACTAAATGTACAGAGTTTTGATCGGCTCGAAGTGAGTCGTAAGAAACGGAAATGTCTAGTCAGCATATTTGTGGGATTTGGTTTTTTATATGTGTACAAAAAGAACGATATGGTTGCACAACAAATCATGCGCTTAGGTTTAAGCAAAAATGTGAATTGGTTTCATGTTTCGTGTGTTTATGCATGTGCAAGATTGTATGTGCGGTGCAAGATTGTATGTAAGCGTGATATGTGAAGCATATTATGCTACTTCCCTCCCCTTAAAAGGAAGCTTATGCTTCTATTGGGGATGACGCATATAATCTTGGTAATGCAGTTGGGTTTGTATCTTGTGTTTCTATAATTGTTTTTGTTGTTTTTAGCTTTAAGTAGATACAAACTATACAAAATGTGAGGGTAATGAGTGATACGATAATAGAGACTGTAATATTATTATTTGATATTAGATTTACAATGTCTTTATGTTCTATTGGTTTTATTTTTATTAATTCAATGGGTGTGTACAATGGTGTTAGATTTATTTCTGGATTCAGCTGGTTTTCGTTTAACGTTATTTTTTCCTATTTTACAATGTAAAATGTTTTATTGTTATTATTTTGTTGCCGTTTATTGTTACATTTTTATTTATTTCTTGGCAATCTTGTTCTATAATAGTATTTTTTATATTCCAAGTAAGGATATTGTTTGGCTCTACATATTTAATTATCTGGTTAACTGTTGTAGGGATGAAATTGCATATTGGTTTAGTTCTTTTTATAATGTTCTTAATACATTCGTTATTTATTTCTTTACAATTTTGGTTATAGACTTTGCCATGTTCTTCAAAATAAGTATCTTTTTCGTTGTGATCGAGTTGATATCCGTTATTATCTGGTTAGGGTATTATGTTAATGGTGTGAACGGTTTTTTGTTTAATAGGGATGTGTGCTATTGGGATGTATTTGATTGGTACTAATCCAGGTTGATGTTTTAATTTGTAGTATGTTACTACTGTCAACGTTCTCTAGTCTGTCGTAATTAAGTAATTTGGGATTAAATAGTCCTAGTCGCGAAAGTTGCATTCCCATTGCAATGTCTTCTATATACTCGGTAAATTGGATAAGTTCGTATAGTAACTGTTCTCTGTTCGTCTAAATATTCTTTCGTTCTTTGTATGTTACTGTTGATAAGTTGAATTATATCGTTTATTTCATGTAGATTTATTGAACTCGTTGCTACTGATTCTAACTGTTTCTCAATCTTTGTTCGGTCATCATTGTCTAGTGTTCCAAATAAATATTTAAACGCAGATCCTACTATGTTGATTAGTCCTCGTTTCTGCCTGTTTGTCTGGTGTAAAGTTATTTCGCTAAGTTCTCTTCGCATTTTATTGTATAAAAGGTCAATTTGGGGAATGTTAGTGTAATTAGTTATTTTATTGTTGAAATAGTGAGTTAGGTTATCTATATCGGAAAGGTTTACGCGAAGACAATGATGTTCATATTCTGAAGGGATTTGAATTGATTTATCGGAAAATAAGAGGTATCCATGGTTAGTATCAATGTTGTTGATTTGAAGTTGTTGGGTTTGGCATACTTTTGTAAACGTGAGGAGGAATATTATGATGAACCAGGGGCCTGTGGAATGTAAAGTTTATTAATTTTTTTCTGTTTTTTAAATTGGGTCTTTTAGTAATGTGTTTCTCTATTTCTATTGGTGATTTTGTAATGGTCTTCGTCAGTTTGTTCGACGTTCCTTGTTAATTTAAAAGGGTTTTCTAATTTCCCTTTTTGCAACGGTCCCTTTCTATATCTAGTGTCGAAATGGTATTCTGTTCGGTCTTTGTTTATTTCGTTGATTTTAATTTCTTTGTTGTGTTGTGTATCTAAAATTGGTTGTCCAGCATAAATAAATATGTGGGCAGGAGTTTGTCCAGTAGTATCGTGTTTGGTTTTGTGGTTGTAAATGTAAAGGATCGTTTCTATTTTACTGAGTTTGGCTTCATTGTCATCGGAATTTTTTATAATACGGATTTTTTCATTTATCGTTTTGTGGAGCCTTTGTATATCTGCAACACCTGTTTTTGTAGTGTTAAGTTGTAATTCCACATTTTCAGTTTCGAGCCAACGTTTGAGGGCAAAGCTAGAAAATGCGCCATCTCTGTCTGCCTTTAGGATTTTTGGTTTTCCCAACTGATTGTTTATGCGCATTAGACCATTTTTACATTCTATCCAATCTTTTGTTTTTATCTGCTCAAGGGTGGCAAATTTAGAATAAATGTCGATACAGCTCAAATAGTGATTTCCTTCAGAGGAGTAGATATCTATTACAAATTAATCGCGGCAATGTTCGGGTTTAGGGGTGACTTTTATTGGCATTTTTCTATTTCGGTGTTCTGTTTTTGCTAAGTTACAAACTTGACATTCGTTAATTATATTTTGAATGAGGAGTTGGCTATTTGGGAAGTAGTATGTTTCGCTGAAAAGTTTTACAGTTTTCTGTATTCCGGGGTGTAAGAGTTTTTCATGTGTGTTTAGAATTAGTTTTTTGAAATTTGCGTACGTGGGAATGTTTTTTAGTAAGATGAGGCTTCGGAAAATTTTTGTATGTCTTGGATTCATTGTCTCCTTATATGCTTTTTGAATTACTTCGAAATCTGCATCGCTTTCGATGTAAAGAGCGCTGTTTTTTTGTTATATTAAGCATTTGAATTGTAACGATAAACTTAAGCAAGTAGTGATCTGGCAACACATATTGTACGTATACAGCCTATTTGGAATTCCTTTATGTTCTGACAGTTCCTAAAAATCTCATCGACTAAGCAGACGTGTTAAGCGCATAATAAAACTTATACTATAAATCTAACAGGTTATGGGCCCAGCCCCAGCCACAAGTTATACGTTGAGAGCATTTGATATATAAAATAAAAAGCCGTGAAAAATGGCTAGTGCACATATCAGAATTGAACCGCTAAACGCAAACAATTATGATACGTGGAAGTTGCAAATGCGTGCAGTTCTTGTGAAGAACGAATTGTGGAAATACGTCGACGGAACGAAAAGTTGCCCGGATGACGATATAGATAAAATCGCTTGGGAAAACCAAGACGAAAAAGCACGTGCAGATATTTTGTTGTCAGTGACTCCATCAGAGTTGGCCATAATTGAGAATTGTGTGACATCAAAAGAGTGCTGGTCGAGATTGCGAGAAACATTTCAGTCGAAAGGTCCCGTGCGGAAAGCAAGCCTTCTGAAAAGAGTAGCGTTGTCGCGAATGAACGTAGGCGACGACGTCCGCCATCACTTAAATGAGTTTTTCGACGCAGTGAAAAAACTTAAAGAAATTGGTGTTGTCATTGGCGATGATTTACTAGCGATCTTATTGTTGTACAGTTTGCCTGATTCGTACGAAACATTGAGGTGTGCAATGGAGACACGGGATGACTTACCGCACCCTGATGTATTGCGCATTAAAATTCTAGAGGAATCAGAAGCACGAAAAGCAAAGGAAGATCGTGGAGAGCAAAAAGATATGTACGTTGAACGTCGAAAAGACAAAGATTACGGAAAAGCGAGAAAACGGTTATCACAAAAGGAAACCAGAAAATGCTTTGTATGTGGTAAAGCAGGCCACATAGCGAGAGACTGCCGAAACAGCAGCAGCAACTATTGAAAGTAAGCAAAGCGAAGTTCAAAGTATGTATGCAGTGAGGCAAAACGGAGGTTCATGGTGTCTAGACAGCGGATGTTCAGCACACATGAGTTCAAACAAAAGTGCATTCCAAAACTTAAAGACAGTCGAAAAGACTTTGCACTTGGCGAACAACAACACATCGAGGATTGACGGCATTGGCAAAATTAGAATGACCGCAATCAAAGGAAAGAAAGATAAAGAGGATATCAATCTACAAGAAGTATTTTATGTTGAAGATTTACGTCAAAATTTATTATCCGTTTCTAAAATTACAGACCATGGCTTTGAGGTGCATTTTAGAAAAATGAAGCAGTAATTGTTAAAAACAAAAGAGAAGTCTGGCTGACAGCGAAGAGATATGGAAACCTTTATTACTTAAACAGCGATAATGTAAACAAAGCAGAGGTGAGTGACGTAAATGACATAAACAAGTGGCACTACCGTTTGGGACACGTTAATGAGAACGACCTTAAAAGAATGGCCATGAGTGAAAAGGTCTACGGTATGAAGTTTGATAATAAAGCTGAATTATCAAAATGTGAAATTTGCATACGCGAAAAGCAAACAGCAAATAATCACAAAAGCACGAGCAAAGAGCGAACCAGTGAACTACTAGAGATCGTACACAGCGATGTGTGTGGCCCGATGAGAACTGAGTCAATGAATGTTTCTAAATATGTTGTAACTTTCATCGATGACCATTCCAGATATTGTGAAGTTTATTTTCTCAAACAGAAGTCAGAAGTATTTGAAACGTTCAAAGCTTATAAAGCAAAAGCAGAAAACTTCACCAATAACAAGATTAAAGCTCTACAATCGGATAATGGCACCGAATACTGCAACAACGAATTCAACGACTATTTGAAGAAGCATCGAATTGCGAGAAGGTTGTCTACACCACATACCCCGCAGCAAAATGGCTTAGCAGAACGGCAGAATCGCACGTTAATAGAAATGGCAAGGTGCATGATGCGGCAATCTGGGGCACCTCCGTCATTTTGGGCAGAAGCGGTGAACACAGCAAATTACATACGAAACAGATGTGTCACAAAAGGCTTAAATGGAGAGATACCATACACATACTGGACGAAAAAAATTCCAACAATGGCACACCTGCGCATATTTGGCACGAAAGCATATGCGATCATTAAGGGTGGCAATCGTGGCAAGTTCGAGACCAAATCTGAAGAATGTATACTGGTGGGCTACTCAACAGAATCGAAAGCGTATCGATTATGGTCGCCGGGAAGGCGTAAGGTAATAATTAGTAATGATGTCAAGTTCTTGAATATTCCAGGGTTCAAGAGTGACTACCAGGACTTCTACGACGCTGAGGTTATCGTAGACGAGGGCATCTTAATTGGCAAGTCGATTGAGCGGCAACATCCAAGTGAGAGCTCATCAAGCGAAGAAGTTTCAAATGATGTGCAACAGCGGCGTGGCAGAGGGCGTCCCAAACTTTTGAGGACAGGCCAAAGAGGTAGACCACGCAAAGTGTATCAGCCAGCAGTCGAAAAGGCAAGCGGCGAGAGCGTCGATGAGCTGAGCACTAACTCATCATCAAAGGACGAATTTGAGGAATGCGAGATGGCATTCACGGCAATGGCAGGCGACCTTATTACAATCGAAGAGGCGAAAAGCTCAAGCGATGCCGAAAAGTGGATCAGAGCGATCGAAGATGAGTACATGGCGCATGTGCAGAGCGGCACATGGAAAATAGTGGAACGTCCAGCTGAGAAAAAGGTTATTGGGAGCAAAATGGTGTTTCGCACAAAAGAAGATGGCACCATACCCGGAAAGAAGAAGGCTAGGCTAGTCGCAAAAGGCTACTCGCAGAGACCTGGCGAGGATTTCCATGAGACGTACTCACCTGTAGTGCGATTTACATCAGTCAGAATGCTAGCAGCGTTGGCAGCAGAGTCTGACATGGAGGTCCATCAAATGGACGTGGTGACAGCATACCTAAACGGAGAGCTGAAAGAGAGCATCTACATGGAAGTTCCAGACGGATTGGATGATTTCATAGGCAAATTGAAATCAGGTGCAGCTATTGGTTCAAAGCAGGATCCAATTACCAAAAAGAACATGGCAGCTGGAAAAGCGTGGCGTAAGGCTTTAAGCGAGATGAAGAATCCCGTTTGTCTTCTGGAGAAAGCTTTACTATATATGGACTACGTCAATCAGGTTTGCAATGGTACCGCAAATTAACAGAGAAGCTGCAGGAGATGGGTCTAGAGGCTACCAAGCAAGATCCATGTGTGTTCGTGAAACGGCAGGAGGAGAAAATTCAAAGTGCACAGTGTACATTGAAGCGATCCGAGTCCCCCAATGAAGAGGAGATGAAAAGGTATCCTTATCAAAAATTAATAGGAGCTTTAATGTTACTTTCAGTTACAACAAGACCGTACATTGCTTATGCTGTGAATTTCTTAAGCCAGTTCAATTCATGTTATGAAGCGGAACATTGGAAAGCAGCAAAACGCATACTGCGATACTTAAGCGATACAAGGCAGCATGGCCTGTTATACAAGAGAACAGGCGAGAATCTATACGGTGTAGTAGATTGGGGTGGAAACTTAAGCGACAGGCGTTCCTACTCTGGTCTAGCATTCATCATGGCTGGCGCATCCATAAGTTGGGAGGCGCGAAAACAGCTCACGGTGGCTTTGTCAAGCACAGAAGCTGAATACTTGGCAATGTCAGATGCAGTTAAAGAAGCCTTATATTTAAAGGAGCTTCTTAACATGGTGGGCCGAAAATGCGGATCCGTTGTGCTCTTTAACGACAATCAGAGCGCACAAAAATTAGTAAAAGGTTTCGGCTTCCACCCACGCACGAAGCACATCGATGTGCGACATCACTTCATACAGCAGAAGCACCGAGATGGCGACATCACCATTGAGTATATGCAGACAGAACATATGCCAGCAGACGTCCTAACGAAGGGTCTAAGCAGCACTAAGCATCGAGAGTGCATATCATCCTTGGGCGTCACTAATATTTAATCTGCAGAACAGCTACTTTGTGGGGGCGTGTTATATTAAGCATTTGAATTGTAACGATAAACTTAAGCAAAGTAGTGATCTGGCAACACATATTGTACGTATACAGCCTATTTGGAATTCCTTTATGTTCTGACAGTTCCTAAAAATCTCATCGACTAAGCAGACGTGTTAAGCGCATAATAAAACTTATACTATAAATCTAACATTTTTGAACAGAAATAATCGAGTAGATATCGTTTGGCTATTTCGGGGGTCATTTTTTCATAAGAAAGGTGTATAATTTGTTTTTTGAAGTAAGTTTCTATTTCTGTACTATTGGGACCTTTAGTAAAGATGATTTGCCTTTTATATTGATTAATAGCTTTCTCTGATAGTCCGATCAAATTGTTACTGTCCTCTTCGGCACTATGTTGTGTAGATTCACCAAAAAATGTTTGTTCTATCTTTATTCTAGAAAGTGCGTCTGCTACGTAATTTTCTTTTCCTTTTATTTATTTTATGTCGAAGTCATATTCCGAAAGTCTAATTTTCCATCTTGTCAATTTTGAATTAGGTTCTTTTAGTTTGTGTAGCCAGCACAAGGGTTGATGGTCAGAAGCTACTTCGAAATGCCGTCCTAGCAGATAGTGTCGGAAGGTTTTAGTGGCACAAACTATTGCTAATAATTCTTTTTCTATGGCGCTATAATTGACTTCATGTTCATTTAATGTTCTGATGTAATGTAATGTGTTTAATGTGTGATGTAGCTAACAGAGTGTCCGTCTTGTGATAGAACAGCTCCTAAAGCTACATTGCTGGCATCTGTTGTTAATGTAAATTTCCTCTCGAAATTCGGTATTTTTAGGATCGGGTCTTCAGAGATTAATAGTTTTAACCTTTGGAATGCTTCTAAGTATTCTGAACTGTTTATATCTATTGTTGCTCCTTTCTTTATCCTATAGCTTTTATTTTATCCGGGTTTGGTTTAATCCCGTCTTTAGTGATAACATGTCCTAAGAAAATTGTCTCTTGTCTTAAGAATTCACATTTGTTTAGTTGTAATTTTAAATTTGCCTGTGATAATTTTTCGAAAACAGCCTGTAAGGCTTGAAGATGTTCTTCTAAAGATGTGGAGAAACTATGATGTCGTCTAGGTATACTAGACAACATTTATTTAAAAGCGGACGGAGTAAATTATTCATACATCGTTGAAATGTAGCGGGGGCATTTTTAAGCCCAAATGGCATTTTGTATTTTGTAGAGAAGGCGGTTTTGGCTATTGACTCTGAGTCCATTTCTATTTGATGAAAGCCCTTTGCAAGATCTATTGTTGTGAAATAATTTGACCTCCCTAGTTTTCCTAATATTTCATCTATGTTTGGTATGGGGTATCTGTCGTTTATTGTTATTTCGTTCAATTTCCTATAGTCTATTACGACACGGAGCTTCTGCTGTCCAGAAGCATCTAGCTTTTTAGGTACGACCCAAATGGGGCTACAGTACGGTGAATTACTTTCTCGGATAATACCCTGTTCTAGCATGTCTTGGATTTGTTTTTCTACCTCCTTTTCATATGTCTGTTGGAAACTATAAACTTTAGAGTAGACGGGGATATTGTGTGTGGTGTTGATAACATGTTTTTCTTGGCTTGGGAACGTAAGCGTGTCACCTTCGTGAAATTGAATGTCTTGGTATTTTATCAGTAGGTTAATTCATTTTTGTTTTTCTTCTACGTTAAGGTGTTTTAGTCGGAACAAGTTTTCCCGAAGTGTTTCTAAATAGGTGGGGTCTTGTGGAAATGAAGGGTCCATTTGGATATGATTCTGTTCTGTAATGTTATTACTGTCTTTTATCTTGTATATTTTGTTAAATAGGGTAGCAGTTTTCTTTTTATAATCGATTATTGCTTTGGCTTCGGACAACAATTTGCGTCCAATCACCATGTCATAATGATCCCAGAACTGGTGGATCAAGAACTCTTGGGCAATAGGGAAGTAGTTATTAGGTGGTATATTCGTAAGTGTGTTAATAATTAATGGGCCATTACTAGTGTGTATTAGATGATTGGTTTCTTGTATTGGCGTTTGAAAAATATTTCGCGTGAGCATATTTATCGTAGATCCTGTATCAATTAGACATTTCAATTCAGTATTATTATGTTTTATCATTATATATTGGCTTGATCCGGGGCTACTAACCGAAAATTTTCTTCTTCTTCAAGGTCATCTGGTTCGTTGTCATTTGTTGTTGGTATTTCCTCTTCTGTTGTCTCCGAATTGTCGTAGTTCTGTTCAGGGGGACACTGAATTGATTCTGGTGTATAGTTCAATTGGTAGGGATAAGGCTGGGGTTGAAAATATTCTGGATAGCAGGGATAATAGCAGTTATATAGTAATTATAAGGATTTTCAGGTTGATCAGACGTTACTTGCTGGTATCTTAGCTCTTCTGTGCTCATTTTAGACTGTCCACTGTCTGATGGTCTCTGTCTTTTTATTGGGTTATTGGTTTTTACGTTTCTGTTTTGAGGATATGTTGTGGGCATGTTAGTGTGGCTAGGTCCAAATCGGTTTTGGTCAAAAATATTTTGTCTGTTAAAAGCTGGGTTTAGTTTGGGTACTTGTGACATGGGTATGTTAGATTGTGGGTAAATGGGTCTATTTTGGTATTGAGGAACCGGGTTTGAGTTAAACCTGGGCATATGAGAATGTGCTTGGTGATAGGGTTGATAGACGTTATTATAGAATGGTTGTAAGGGTACAAAGGGTCTAATTTGGTTATTCATTTGTCTATTTTGGGGGTTGGTTGTTATTTTTGTTTTTATCTTTACTTGAGGTTGGTGCCTCATAAAGACCTTTTCTTGTAATATATTTATTAGTGATCTTAGGTTTGGAATATTACAGTTAACTATTCTGAGATAAATGTGGCTTGGAAGTTTTTGAATTAGATTTTCGATGCTGGTTTGTATTAATCTAGTATAGAGAATGGTTTCGTTAGTATTATTTTCTAGTTCTAATTTACTTATAAGTATCTGTCGTTTTCTTTCGGCTTCTTCAAGGAAATGTCGAATGTTACCTCGATATTGTATGTTCCTGAATTCTTCCAGAAGTTGGTGGTTCGGTGCTTGGGGCTTGTAGTTAAGTATAAGCTGAGTCCTGAGTTCGCTCCAGCTGCTGAGGTTGGTTACTCCGAGGGTGCGGATAACATCGCCACTGATGTTCCGTTCGATGTGTCCAAAGATTATTAACTTTTGTCTTTCATCTGTGGTCTGATACAGAGCCAAGATGAAGTCGACGCGACTGATGAAAGTGTACAAAGTGTTAGGATCTCCGTTGAAAACCTCGATTGCGTGTATTTGTCTTTCTACTTGAATCATGTTCGAGTCAGACAATTCTATTTGTGCTGGTGCTGCTACGGCCATCGTGGTTTGTTGGTTTGAATTTTGATTAGTGTTTATGTATTTGAAGTTGGTTTAAGTATTTACTTGTTGTAGTTAAGTTTATTTAATTTTCACTTATTTTCGCTGTTATTATTATTGTTGTTATTATTGTTCGCTTATTTTTAGTTAAGTTTATTTGGTTTTCACTTAGTTTAACTGTTATTATTGTAGTTCACTTAGTTGTAGTTACGTTTATTTAGTGTTGCGCACTTAGCTATTTCACTTTGTTTTGAGTAACCTTTTGTGGATTTACTACTCAGTGAATTCAAAGGCGTCTCTTAAAATTTGATATAATTTTAAGTTTTTCAATTTCGCTATCACTTGATTTACCGACGCGAGATATTGAAGTTGTAGTTCTTTAGCGGATGATACATAGAGAATTGAATATGTTTAATATCGCATCAATTAGTATCATCCTACCGACTGCGCCACTTACGTAGTTATTAATTTTTTTTAGTCGAATAAATGATCCGTCTATAACGAAGACAAAGATCAACGCTGAACCAACTTTAAATTGAAAACACGGACAATTTCGTTGAACGTCTTTATTTAAGAAATGTCAGCTTAAGACTAAATGTACAGAGTTTTGATCGGCTCGAAGTGAGTCGTAAGAAACGGAAATGTCTAGTCAGCATATTTGTGGGATTTGGTTTTTTATATGTGTACAAAAAGAACGATATGGTTGCACAACAAATCATGCGCTTAGGTTTAAGCAAAAATGTGAATTGGTTTCATGTTTCGTGTGTTTATGCATGTGCAAGATTGTATGTGCGGTGCAAGATTGTATGTACAATGATTATGTAAGCGTAATATGTGAAGCATATTATGCTACTATATATATAAGAGCTGCACAATAATCGCTTCCAATAAACATTCGATTTGTTCACATCAACCAACGAAGACGTGTTTTATTAGAACACTTTAAACATCCCAAAAGCAATACTACTATGGAAACATGGTTACCCTAACCCACGGATGGTAACTGGCGCAGAGCCCGTCATTGGACTAGAAGAAGAGCCGAGGACGAAGACCCCACGCAATGTAAATCGGAATAATATTATTAACAAAGTAAGCATTAGAAGTGATAAATGGCAAAGTGAAAGTATAATAGATATCAAAAATACAAATATCTACAATTTAAATGCATCGCATAAGAACCAACTAGGTTCCCGAGTGAAACAGGCGCCTATGCCCACTCGCAACGCTCAACAAAGGGCCACCTAGGCTCACGGATGAAACAGGCGCCTATGCCCATCCGCAACGAAATGTTCAATCAGCAAATGTATTAGTTAGCCGCGTTCTATTTGTTTACACGCTATCCTCTATATGGCAGTGTGAGGTGCCGAATTCATATCAGTTCGCTTACATTACAGTAGTTGATGTGAACATACATACAAAGTACAAACAGACTAATCTTTCACATATACACACAATTATACAAATGCAAATCTTTTATTTCTTCGCTCGTTACAAAATGAGCTCAGTGAATGAGCAGGACAAAAGGTTCCATCTCGTAACAACATCGAGACATAGTGCAAATAGACTAATCATTCGCATATAGACATACTTATACAAATGCAAAAGACTTTTATTTTCTTCGCTTGTTGCAAAATAAGCTGAAACGTATGAAAAAACGTACATACAAAAATTCATCGCAGGCTTAAAGAATCCTTTGAGATGGACAGTAAAGGCACAAAACCCTAAGACTCTCAGACAGGCTAACGAAATAGCAAAGGAGTTGAGAGATGGCTACATAAGAGACAGAAATAGAGACGAGTACCACAACCCTGGAGGACGGGGACGTGGACGAGGACGATATAATAGTAGTAACAGATATAATTCAGAACAACAACAATACAATAACACTACTAATAACGATGAACAACGAAACAATAATTACAAGAGAGGACGAGACAGGTCAAATGACGATAGAAATAGCAACAGAGGACAAAACCAAACGAGAGGAAGGTTTTCAGGTTATTTGGACAGAGGACGGAGCTATCAAGGATCAACTAGATCTGGAAATGGCACTAATTCTGACAGGAGCCAACAATCTGGCAGTAGTGAACACAACAATATGTTCCACACAGAAGTTAGCAACATTAATCAACCCGAAAATTTTTCAGTAAATGCCTCGGAACCACAGACTATACCGAACAATCAAGATTCGGAAAGGAACTCCTTTATGTCCAAATAAATTCACCATTTGGTACACAGGTCAGATTCCTGATTGATACGGGATCCACTGTATCTATAATTAGCCCCAAATTTGTTCAGGAAGGTACTCAACAATCAATACAAAATAAAATACAATTTTATATATTAATAATTATAAAACATATTAATTATAATTTTTTATATTATTTTAATTATGTAATAAAAAAAAAAATATATTTATGTTTTTTTTTTTTTTTTTTTAAAAAAAGTGTTATAATATTTTGTCGAAATGTGTAACGCATTAAAGGAAGCATCTCCGACCCCACAAAGTATATATATTCTTGATCAGCATCAACAGCCGAGTCGATATAGCCATGTCCGTCTGTCCCGCTGGACCGTTTGTTTCTATGCAAAAAATAGACAGTAGTTTTAAAGCTAGCGTTTTGAAATTTTACCAGATCATTAGTTTTATTGCACGCAGATCAAGTTTAAGAATCGGTCGGATCGGACCACTATATCATATAGCTGCCATACAAAGACCGATATGAAAACAAGTCTTTGTATGGAAAACTTTTTC